>LPNX010679793.1:166885-183848 GCA_001517045.1 Pseudotsuga menziesii
CATTCTGACGAGTAGGTCAGATATAAGGGCTGAGCCATTCTGTCATGGTGATAGGGTTGCTCCTTTCCATGTCAGATATGAGTGCTGGCCATTCTGTCAAGTAGGACAGATGTAAGGGCAATTGCCATTTTAGGAATGGAGGCACCTGGTCAGTTACCAGGATAACTCAGTGTAGGACTGAGTAGCCATTCTGATGTGATAGAGGGATGTGTTCCCACTTGATCAGATGTAAGGGCTGAACCATTTTGTTCATGGCTAAAGGATTTAGTTCCTTCCATGTCAGATGTGAGTGTTGGCCATTCCGACGAGCAGGTCGGATGTAAGGGCAATTGCCATTCTCTATGAGAGTGGAGGCGCCTGGTCAGTTACCAGGTAGCTCAGTCGAGGACTGGGGGCCATTCTGATATGACTGCTGGGATGTGTTCTCGTAGGATCAGATGTGAGTGCAAGCCTTTCCATCAGTGTGGTTGGATGTGTTCCCCTGGATAGATGTAAGTGCAGAGCCTTTCTGGAGTGACTGCTGGGATGTGTTCTCGTAGGACCAGATATAAGTGCTGAAATCTCTTATCACTGTGATAGGATGTGTTCCTGTCTGGATAGGAGTCTTCCATCAGTGTGGTTGGATGTGTTCCCCTGGATGGTTGTGCCTTTCTAACGAGGAGGTCAGATGTAAGTGCGGAAATCTCTTATCACTGTGATAGGATGTGTTCCTGTCTAGATAGGAGTCTTCCATCAGTGTGGTTGGATGTGTTCCCCTGGATGGTTGTGCCTTTCTGACGAGGAGGTCAGATGTAAGTGCAGAAATCTCTTATCACTGTGATAGGATGTGTTCCTGTCTGGATAGGAGTCTCCCATTGGTGTGGTTGGATGTGTTCCCCTGGATGGGATTGTGCCTTTCTGACGAGTAGGTCAGATATAAGTGTAGAGCCATTTCACAGATGGTCGTAGGTGTGTCCTACCATGCTGGTGATTATAAGTGCTGAGCCATTTCACAGATGATAGTAGGTTTGTGCTATCATGCTGGTGAATGTGAGTGCTGGGCCATTCTGACGAGCAGGTCAGATATAAGTGCTGGGCGTGCCTTTCTGACGAGCAAGTCAGATATAAGTGCTGGGCGAAGACCTACATGAGGGTAGGCCTACAATCAGCATGAAAAAGGGCTGGCTCTGTAGAACTTCCTATGACGAGATAGTATACACATGATGATGACTAGAGGAGATCCAGATCGAGAGATGATCCAGATCCAGTTATGATGACTCCGAGAGATCCAGATCGAGTGATGATCCAGATCCAGCAGTGGTGATCCAGATCGAGTGATGATCTAGATCCAGTCCAGTGATGTTGATCCAGATCCAGTGATGCCATTTGATGTTGATCCAGATCAAGTGATGATCCAGATCCAGTCCAGTGATGTTGATCCAGATCGAGTGATGATCTAGATCCAGTGATGCCATTTGTGTTGATCCAGATCGAGAGATGATCCAGATCCAGATGACTTGAAGATGAAGATGAATTGAAGACGAAGATGACTCAAAGACGAAGATGATCCAGTTGATGCAGAGAAGAAGACCAGTGCTGAAAAATTGTGTTGAAAGAATACCTTCCTAGTTAAGAGGGAGTGTTGATGTATATGTAACTTCGGAATGTATTCTTCTATGTATCTTATGTATTGTTACCCGATGTTTATTCCAGGATGTTTCTATTATGTATTTGAGTCATGTGGTTATGCCCCGATGTTCCGATCGGGAGGATTAATAATGTAATCAAGTCATGTCAAGTCATTAGGTAAGTCCCCACAGTTGCGGGGCACTTGGGTTATTATACACTAATTAAGGTGTAGGCTCGAGTAAGTAATTGTAAGTTAAGCCTACATGGTTGAGTGCACTTCAAGTCAACAGAAGAATATAAATAGAGAGTGTGTGTCTCTCTATTTATCACTTGTGAATTACATCACTTGCTCTCTCAAGTGTGGCGCACCTTTGGACAAGGAAATACTTGGGCTTGACAGAAGACAGAAGGCTTCTATTGTGTTGGGAGGTCATCTTTCTGTTTTGGGTTTCACATCTTGTGGTGATACTATCTTAGAGGAAGTTGAGGGGTTTTCTCCATTTATGGTTTCCCCTCCTAAAATCTTTGTGTCTCTTGTCTCTTGTGATGTGCTTATGTGATTGCTGTGCTTGTTATTCTCTCAGTGAAAAGATCTTAACATAATGCTAGCTTAAATGTTGAAAAACTAACACACTCAATGTATTATGGATCTCCAAGCCAAGAGCGATTGAACTTGAAGGGATAATCAAAAGGCCCTTTCGGTGAAATCTATTCAAAACAGATAGGAAAATGATCTGATAGATCCAGGCATTTAGTCCAGGTCCTGTAGGCCCCCAAGATAGGAAGTAAGGAGGTTGAGATGAGAAAATGATCAAGGCGTTTGCTGATTCTTGTAACACCGATTCTACCATTGCGCCAGGTAGGCCCAGTCACATGGGGAGCTACATCCACGAGTCCAGCTGTCTCAAAGAGAGAAATGAAATGATCAGAGAGAGGATCCAGGGTGGCCTTTGAGCCCCAAATTTCTGAAGAGTGGAGGGTAAGATTAATATCTCCCCCTAAAACCAGATGCGACAGTTTAAGAAGCCCACCACGAAGGGCATTATTCCAAAAAGATTCTCTATCCCTGTACGGACCGTAAACATTGAGAATATGGATGGGCACAGACATCCCACAGATAGAGTCCTGAAGTAAAATGCCAACACAAGTGTGGAAAGCCCTGCATTTAGCCTTTGACAGGTTCCAAGCCGAGAGTAAGCCCCCTGAAATACCACGGGAACTAATGGCAAAAAAATCCCAGGAGGGGAGGATTTTCAAAAAAGCAAACAGTGCAGGGGAGGCACTGCACATGGTTTCCTGCAGAAGGATAAAGTCAGGGTTAAGGGAATTGAAGAGAGACCAGAGGCTGAGTGTTTTGGTCCTGCCTCCCAGAACACGAATGTTAAGGGAAAGGATTAACATCAGGCCTTCTCCTTTTGGGGAGACATAGCTCTAAGTCCCCTAGTAGAGTGACCTTTGGCTGCATCCTTGATACGGACAGAGAGCGGAATATATGGTGGAGAGGCCGAGGAGAGGTCAATCTTGGAATCCTTTTTCCCTTTAGGAGGCTTCCTGACAGTCACATTCGCAAACCGGATAGAGTTTAGGTGAAGGGTGGTAGGGGAAGTCGGGGAAGAGGCTGTGAAGATAGAGAGAGACCTCTTTAGTGAGGGATCGAAGAAAGAGGGAGAGGAGATTGGGCTGTGGGGGGGGGGGGGAGAAGTACAGAAGGAGGAGCAAGGGAAGGGATTGGAGGGGAATCCAAACCTGAACGAGGAGCCGAGGGTATGAGTGGAATCCAGAGCCGGTAAAGCAGAACCCATGTGGTGACTGTCCAATACAGGAGGGGGCGAGGAGTCATCGCTAGACGGGAAGGAGTGTATACCCTCTGCTACAGGAGAAGAGGCAGAGACGATGTGGGAGTCTGTCAAAAAAGGAGAACTCAAAACCGGCGTGTGGATCAGTGGTGGAGCAAGTGGAGAGGTAGTGGAGGGAGATTGAGGGACCAAAGATTTTTTATGTGACATAATCAAATTATCAACAGCCTCTAAGAAAGAGTCAGGAACATAATCAGTAGGAGGAAAAGACACAGTAGAAGTACCTGGTGGGGTAAGATGATCCTCAATAGGAATACCTGGTGGGGTATGGAAGCCCTTCGAAGGGCTGGCCGAAGGACAAAGGTCCTCAAAGTCCGAGTCGATCCTTCCTTTGAGCCTATGAGGACAAGCATTCCTTAGATGTCCCACAGTGCGACAGCAACTGCATCTAAATGGCACATGTAGATAATCGAGCCATTGGATCAGTAAGCGTTCATTGCAAAGGATCTCCACTTTCGTTGGAAAACCCTGCGAGATATCCAATTCTACGAGTATTTTAGCTATCCTCTTATCAAAAACCTAATGAAAGTCATCCTCCATAGATACAAATATACCAATGGTATTCTCGATTCCCTCCAGAATGTTCCTGCTCCACAGAGGGAAAGGCAAGTGGGGTAATAAAACCCAAAGGTGGCGCTTGGTTATTCTCTCCTTTAAAGGATCGAACTTGGAGTGCCATCGTCCAAGTACCAAAGAGCCATTACTAATACGCCAGATACCATGTAAAACTCGAGTACAGTGCTCAGCATCAAGAAACACAAACACTATCCATTCGTTAGACAGTAAATTGATGGTCGGGATATAGTCGAAGAGCGGTTTCCAATTCTCCATTGCCCAAGTAACCCAGGAAGCCTTATTCAACTTGCAGTATTCCAATCGGCCCACCAAGGCACGTGAACAGAGGGAGGTAACACGTTCCAGGAAAACGTCGTGACCCAAAACATATCGATAACGGCCCTCCTGTGCCTTTATGCACTTGGTCTTACGTTTCCGTCGGAAGCGCGTCTGTACACCAACTTCTGCCATGGCTAAAACCACAAAGTCAGCCCCACGATGCACGGAGGCAGGGTGAGCTAGCCCCAAACTCCCATATAATACGTAGACCGGAGCCGTTAGTGGGTAAAGTTAAAAAACATTGGAGACAGGAAACCCTAGGCTTACAAACCCCCGTCCAAACAGAGACCCAAAAGCTAAGGAGACAGGCCGTCGATAACCCAAATGTCAATGGCGACAAGGACCCGACAATCGAATAGAAAAAGGGGTACCTTGAGAGGTTGGAGGGTAAACGTCACGAGAAACGCGAGGAATCAAGATCAGCCAAAAAAAATCCGAAATGTCAACCCTGTACCTTACTAAAACCCTCAAACGTAGGAGGAGAAAGAAGACCATGCAAGGGTGGTGAGGTGAACGTCGAAAACCAGAACAGCCACAGAAAGCGATAACTTCCCAATTATTTCTTTCTTCCTTGGGGAGAATATTTCCTTGAGATAAGTTCACCATAATCAATTATTGTCTTCTTATGTATCTTGCAGTAGATGATACATGAGCATACATTGGGACTAGGGAACAATGTTGCATTATATCTATATCATGGTTTATCTATCCTCATGGTATTAGTTTTTCAAAGGTCTTGCAAAAGACCAAAATGAAAACTATATCAGAGGCCATATAAAATATCTTGGTCCTTTTGAAATTGGCAAATTGGTGAAATATTTCCTTGAGATAAGTTCACCCTAATCAATTATTGTCTTATGTATCTTGTAGTAGATGATACATGAGCATACCTTGGTACTTGTGTTGTGGTTTCCTGCCCAATTAATTGAGCAAAAAGTGACGTATCCCTTGGTAGGGCTTTGCCAACTTGTTGTACAGGAATAAACACCTTATAACCGAAGGTCTGGGGTTACCAACATACTCTTAAAACTTGCAGGCAATCAAATTTAGAGTACAGAAAGGAAACAAGAAGATAGGATAGACTCACCCGATTCACGACGGTTGATCCTAGCTTTGTCCTCTTCCGTTCTGCTTCTCCTCCAAAGCTTTCAGGGATGTTTCTCCTTCACCTATAAAGAGTAAATCCTCCAAGTGCAAGCTTATACATGTATATAGGGCAGGTTAGACGAACAAGATATAGAGTGTTTAATCATAAATATTCATCAAACCATGATACATGAAAGACATTCAAAACACATTTGGAAGAAGGATTCTCTTTATTAACAATAGTGAATGAGTTAAGATTACAACCCAATGCCTGAAACAAAGACTCCTCTGCAACCAAAGGATTTTGAGTTCTGCTGCTCCAAAGATTTCTGAATAGACACCACCAGCATAACTTTGCTCTCCAAGTATGATTGATTAATACCCTCCCTAAGGCCTTTATTTATACTTAATGAAATAAGGCAGTTTCGAGGGTTGAGGAGGTTGAGACAGTTAAGATGGTTGTAGTTAAGGGCTTAACAAATCTTAAGCAATCGCGATTTATTATTTTTAATGTCAAAGGAAAGCGTACGCGGGTATTGATACTGGCAACCCGCGTATGACACGCGAGTTGCTCTAAGGGAAGCCAGCGTACAAATCTGTACGCGGGTTGCAATTACAAATACTCGCGTACAGTACGCGATATGCTGTAGGAAAAGTCGCGTATGTACACAGGTTGCATATAGGCAAAGGCGCGTACAGCAATTGACATATTCAAAGGTAAAAATGGCAAGCTGGATGGATAATGAATGTATTTCATAACATGCCCATCTATAGTGTTTTAGGCAACCTTCAATCCATAAATGTCCTTTTGTGCATCAACATAGGAAATATCGGCACTCGAACGGAGAAGTGCCATTTGGGTGGATAACAGATGCCCCCTTATGTGTGAGGTCAGAGGGAAGCGATGGCCGAAATACATTATAATCTTTATCTTTGGAGAACTCAGAAATCCAATGGAGCAGAGGTAGTACCTGAAACAAATACATAATAATGTCATATACAAAGTCATATCTGAGGATGTTATGTTCAATATACTGGAACACTAGCTCCTTTACAATATTTGAGTACATCATATGATACGGGTACAAGACCACGTATATTACAAAGGTCGATCGAAGCCACAATATACAATAATGATGAGTCTTCAAAGATCTAGAAGCTGTGTACATAAATGGAGCATAATCTTGCGCAACTTAGTCCATAGGTGAGGAACTAAGGTCTTCATAAACAATCCCAAAGAACCAGTACAATCCAAGCCATGTGAATAAATGTAGGCTGAAGTCGAACATGGAAAGGATTCAACAGTTTGTTAATAAATAGATGATAATTGACAACTGAAGCAAAGGAATTCACCAATGATAAAAGTGAATCCTGAGGTACTATTGTCAAAACTCTAGGTCTTCGTCATCAGGAAGTACTGAAACGGAACCATGTTGTGATAAGGAAGGCAATAGATTCTCCAACGGATCACAAGAGTGACTAGGAACTGGGCAAAAGAAGGGAGACACAATAGATAACATATATAACAATGATGGGATCAGGATAAAGATCAAACATTGGGTTGAGTCCTTGAACAATGAGCATGACACAGAGATGACCCAAGGTAGCTTTAAACTTATAGATAGAACAACTAGACTTATCTGTCATGTAGGAGACATGATCAGATTTCCCAGGTATAACGGACAAGAGGAGGAGTAGTAAACTCGAAGTAATAGCTGAACTGATAGTGGACACTGAGACATGGGTATCGAAAAAAATAGAGTGCTATGTTCAAGGATGACATGCTGCCACTAACTGAAAACAAGAGAAAATTTTTTCCTTACCTTCCCTGTTAAATTTTAACGAGTCCAGGAAAGTCAACTCGGATCTCTCTTCATTTTTTAACAAGCTTGAAGAGAAGAGAAAATAATGCTTGATAGTGTCACTGATTCGTGGATTTAACGAGCCCGAACTAGTACATGCTCAGTTGGCGTTTTCACATTTAGAGAGTCTGAAAACTCCAAAGAAGACTCCAGGGGGGTCCTTTTTCGTCCAATTTAGTCTCCTGAGGCCGGAAAAGTATAAAACATACCACAGAAGAACTCTCCTAACTTCCGTAGAAGAAAAGGTGAACCTTTTTCGTACTTAGTCAGGGAGGTCCGAAAAATGTTAAACTACCACCTACCCAACGCTCCTTCCAAAACAGCATGAATAGCTTGAGTTTTACGAGTGTGAAGGAAAGCAAGATCACTCGGAAAGATCCATTTGATTACGAGAAATGGGGCTTACAACAATAAACTCATTGCTTTGTTCTTGAGTTTTTAACAAGCATGACAAAGACACAAAGTACACTCGAAATCTTTTTCATGTTTAGGTCCAGAGCACGAAAAAGAGAAAACTAAGCTTCATACCGACAGTTCCTTTTTCATAAATTTTCCTTTTTCATAAATTTAGTCTCTCAGGTTTGGAAAAGTGATAAACCTATGCCTGAGAATACTCTTCTCAATTCAAATAGAAAAGAGAGGGATTCTTTCTCGTATTATTCCGCATGGTTCAAGAAAGAGATAACCTACCACCGATGCGGATGCCCATTCACATATTCTTAACGAGCTTGAATGGACAAGTTAACTCGGCAGTCAAGTCTGTTTTGAAGGAGTCAGACCTGGGCCTAAAGAAACTCCATAAGGGCGGGGAGTCCTATAAAGGGATAGCTTGTAAAAAGAGATTAAAAAAGAAGCTCTATTTGGCGTGAAAAATAGCTAAAAGGATACCCCTGTACCTGAAACAACTGCAGCATGAGTATCAAAAGACAACATAGGCTTTAAAGGAGGATACTCATGAAAAAAGGGTCCTATCCACGGAAGAACAATGGTAAAAACAGGGAACTAATGGTTTAAAATACCATAGTCTGTGGAAAAATGTTGATTGCTAAGGTTAACATGGATTAAGTATAGATGCAAAAAATGCATTGGAAATGTCAAAACCACCCTATGGGAGCAAAGAACACTTTATAATGATGAAAAACCTGTTACAAGGAAAAAAGAGATATGGTATTAGTTGAATACATTTCAAACTATAGGAAAAACCCACTTTTAGAAATAAAATTTCTATAAATAGTTCAAAATCAATACAAACCTCACCATTTTGAATTTTAGCCATAAGAAGCAAGTTTTTATCTCTACCTTCATTCGATCGGTGTGGACAATCTAGTGGACAAAATCCAATTCCGCAAGTTGCAAGTAAGCCTACACCCCGAGCTCTTCAATTTGATCCTAGCAATTTTTAATTTTGAGTCCCAATTTCATTGTTTGAAGCATCCTAAAGCATGTCACGACGCGTACGCGGGTTCACAGTGTAAACACTCGCGTACACGCGTTCTGTACACGGGTTTCCTTTAGAGACAGTCGCATACAGTACGCAACATGTCTAACTAGACAGTTGCGTGTACTGCGTGAAGGATAAAAAGCTAATTTAAGGCAAAAATTTTGAAATTTTATATGCAATTGATGAATCATAATACTTGTTTTGTTAGGTGTGAAGATGGTGTTGGAATGGAGGGAACGGGAACATGAAAATATGGACCAAGAAGCGCTCCAAAGTGCGTCCACCATACATGCTTTACGAACGAGTGGGTTATTAAAGTTCTTTTGCACATCACCCATGTGGGCCAATGTCTGTCTATTGGAGTTCATGATAAACTATTGGGATCATGATTTAGGGATGTTTGACCTGCAGGGTGAGACTTCCGAGGACATATATTTTATTACCAACCTATCATGATGAGGAGCACCGGTCAACTTAGAGGGAACCGGCAGGGGTGGCGATCCTTTAAGTGTCCAGAACTACATTGATGTGTTTTGCACACTAGGTACCCATAAGAGAGGGAGTTGTGTCCCTATTGCACATATCCGTGATTTGACGAGCACCATCGTGAGGATTGAAGGATCCTCTTCATTACATTTAGCTACATGGAACCAAATGAGGTTAGCGGTGGATTGTACGTAGGGTGCCCTGTATGATTGGTGTTCAGGAGTTGTCCCCATTATGAAAAGACAACTCTCTGATTGCAAGAGAGGAAGGCGAAAGAACTTTGGGTATTCTAGAATATTAGTTTCCTTATTCGAGAGAGAGTACCAGGGTTGATCCCCGCCATACCCCTACCAGTCCAATCTCCATGTCAGCCAAGGCTGAGCAAATGGGGAAACATCTTCCTCCGTCAAGGAGGAGGAGACTCAGTGCATATTGTGTACGATGATGACATCTACATCTGGTGGGAGCAGCAGCTACCGGCACTAGAGCAGTTTCCGTATGCCGGCATGGATTTTCAAGGTGATCCAGACCTTGCCCTCCCTCCAGGAGGAGATTGGGGAAAGCTAGGTAATTTTTTTTTTAATTTTTAACATTTTTAAAATTTTTATGAATTTTAAAATGATAGATATATACATATGTATACAAATCTTAATCCTATAAACATATCAAAATGCAGATATTGGACCGGTCCGCCCTGAGGGGCATCCACGTATGTTTGTTTGTCCTGTCGTAGGCGAAGTCCCGGGGCTTATTAGGGTTCTGGAGGGGAAGCTGGCCAGGCTTACCTAAAGAGTTCCCACTTTGCGGATAGAGCATATCCCGACCGTCATGCAGGAGTTCGTAGTTGGAGTTCCACTTGTCTGGTTACGCCTTTTGAGGCTAGTGGCCAAAGCAGTTCTTGTATACATAGATGCTGTGGAGGCTGCCGAAGCCGAAGAGGCTGAGGAAGACAGAATACAGAGAGACCATGGGGACCAAGGTGGTCCAAGTGACTAGGGTGGTCCTGTTTATATCTAGGACATTTTGATGGACTGCGATCCACATTTTGTATATTTTTGTATATTATACAGTTATGACTGGATCTGAGGATCAAACTAGACCTATCTATGGACAGATACTTACATATATATATATTGTTGTCGGTTTATTTACAAGTGTTTTTTATGTGCATGCTGTATATATTTATGAAATGTGTGTTACATGCCAATCTAAAATGTAATTAGCATATGCATCAGTTAATGAATTCTGATTTCTTGGAATGTGATTGAATATAATAACTACAAAATTTCTTTCCAATAACCTAATTTGCATGAACTGACGTAATAGAATAGGGTTTCGCACTTGATAATCTCGATTGAGCTGGGAAACCACTAGTTGAGAGTCCAGGCGGACTTCGAGCTAGGTGATACCACGTGACAAAGCTCAATTACAGCCCTATATTCAGCAACATTATTAGAAGCAGGACCTAAGCAAGCGCCTCTTGCGGCAACTAGCTGTCCTAAGGGAGAGTAAATGACCCACGCTGCTGAAGCTAGATTACAAGCGTGGCGCCTGGCGCCATCAGAGAACCCTATATACCTCTCAGAAGACATCTGCAACAACCAGCAGATGGTATAAAAAACAAAACCGACAAACTAATGTACATAAAAATACATACAATAAAAATACAAGAAAAAGTGCTAAGCCTAAGCATAGTACTTTTTCAGGTAGAGCCCATTTCTAGACTCAGGCAGCTTGTTCCCATCAAAATAAATTAACTCATATGCGCCCTTCTTTAAGACCTTCGACATAACATAAGGTCCTAACCACATGGCCTTGAATTTTCCTGCCCCCAGGGGTTCTTTGTCTTGGTCCCAAAGCAAGACAAGTTCCCCCTCAGAGAAAACCCAAGGTTTGACCGACTTATCATGTTGATTTTTGACCCTATTCTTGTGAGCTTGATTAGCAGTCAGCGCATCTCTACGCTGTTCATCAAGGTGTTCTAAATGTACAAGACGTTCCTCAAGCTCTGTCGTATCGGGTAACACATGAATAGCTATTTTTAAAGACGATATTTCACACTCAATCGGGGTAACTACTTCCACTCCATGGACAAGTTGGAAGGGGGAAAAACCTGTAGCAGTTTTTACATTAGTTCGGTAGGCCCAAAGAGCAGGATATAGCATGGCGTGCCAGTTAGAACGGGCTGCATCAATTGTACGTTTAAGGATAGTCTTTAAAGTCTTGTTTACAGCCCCAACCTGACCGTTTGCTTGCGGATAGTACAAAGATGAATATTCTTGTCTGAATCCGAGCATAGTGGTCAGTTTCGTCATCATGCTATTTTGAAAATGACTGCCATGTTCAGTGACAATCACTTTGGGTATACCGAACCGTGCTATAATATGATTGAATACGAAGAAAGCTGATGTTTCCCCGTTGGCTTTAAAAGTAGGCATTGCCTCTGCCCATTTCGTAAAATAGTCAACAGCGACAATAATATATTTATGCCCCCCAGCCGAGGCTGGGTTGCATGTCACATAATCAATCCCCCACTTCATGAAGGGGCCTACGGAGACAACGGGAAACAACAGAGCGGGATGTGACCGCATTTTCCTGGTGTAAAGCTGACAAGGATAACAGCGCTTCACTGCTTCCACACAATCTTTGAAGATCGTGGGCCAGAAATAACCGGCACGTAGTATCTTCTGAGCCGTTGCTAACCCAGATAAATGACCCCCACACGCTCCACTATGGGAATCATTCAGGACAATCTCCACTTCATCATGGATAAGGCATTGACGCAAAATGGAATCTACCCCTCTTCGATATAATGTATCTCCTATGATGAGGTAGTTCTTGGCATGAAAGCATAATTTACGTCGTTCCTCCCGTGAGGAAGCTACAGGATACTTCAAAGTCTGGAGATATATAAGAATATCCCCGTACCAAGGATCAGAGGTGGATATTAAGAAGATATGCTCATCTGGGAATGATTCATCTTCAACGGTTACATCTTCTTCAGTAGAAAATTATGCTATAAGCTCAGCAAAAACTAAGGACTTTTTAAACTTAGCGGACTGAAAATCCAAGTCAAACTCTTGGAGAAAATGACTATCCATTTGTTGAATTTCCCCCCAACAATCCGTCGGGACAAAACATATTGAAATGGATTCACATCCACCACTACTGTTGTGGTCCTCAGTAAAATGTAGTGACGTAACCTCTGAACAGCATAGACAGCTGCTAAGGCTAATTTCTCAATGTGGGAGTACCTGAGGTCAGGTCCGGCCAAAGCACGGCTAAGATAGTAAACAACGTGCTCTACGAGCTTATCGTCCTCCTGGACCAGCACTACCCCAATGGTCGACTCGGACACGGCCAGATACAATATAAAATCCCTAGAATAATTTGGTGGACGCAGTAAGGGTGCCGACAACAAAGCTTTTTTCAATGCCTCGAAAGCGAGTTGTGTAGTCTCATCCCATACAAATGGGGTGTTCTGTTTGAGCAGGTGCATGAAAACCTTGGTAATCTTGGCATAGTTAACAATAAAATGTCGAAGAAAATTAGACTTCCCTTGCAGGCTTTGAAGTTGCCTGATAGAACGAGGAGGAGGCAGATTTACAATGGCCTCTACTTTTAATGGATCCACCTGGATGCCTCTATTAGAGACAATGAACCCGAGCAATCTTCCTGACTCGACATAGAATACACACTTGTGGAGATTCAAGCAGATTTTATAATATTTGCATCTCTCAAAAATCAACCGTAAGTGTTCTGGATGTTGAATCCTCTTACGAGAATGTGCAGGCAAAACATCAAGGTAAGGTTCGACAATGGCTTTAATATCATGGAAGGCAAAGTTCATAGCCTGTTGAAAGGTTGCTCCAACATTTTTCAATCCAAAGGGCATTTTTTTGTACGCGAAGGTACCCCAAGGACAAATGAAAGCAATTTTATGTTGGTCTTCCGGTTTTATTTGAATTTGATTGCATCCGAAGAAACCATCCATAAACGAGAACACTTCACTTCCTGCACAAGCATCTATAATCTGGTCTATAAATGGCGTGGGATAGTTGTCCTTAGGACAGGCTTTATTCAAATCTCTGAAGTCAGTACAGACGCGTATGGTCCCTTGCTTCTTATCAATAGGAACAGGGTTGGATACCCATTCTGTCAAATCTATGGGATAAATAAAACCAGCCTTCAACAATTTTTCAACTTCGAACTTCACAGCCGCCGCTTTGCGCGGGTTAACAGGTCTTAACTTTTGTCAAACAGGTTTGGCATCAGGATATGTTTGGATTTCGTGTTCAACAATTGGTGGATCAATGCCTGGCATCTCCTCATATGACCAGGCAAAGACATCGCGGAATTCCTTAAACAAGGCAATATAGATAGCAATCACTTCAGGAGAGTAGTTTGCACCTATATATGTTTTCCACGACATCAAGATTTATAGAGATGTTAATAGGTATAATGGCAGAAATATTTGCCATATTACCCTCGGCAAACATTCCTTCCCTGGGTAAGGGATTGATGGGTGTATCAACATCTTCTGACAGTCTCATATGAAACTCTTGATTTTCTATTTTGGTTAGTTCTGGAAGAAAATAGGATCGATGGTGAAGATCCTCATAGATCTTACCACGTCCACTCATGGCTTCCAAAATGGCTTCATTAGAAGGTAAAACCATATCTAAACAGTTCGTAGAGTGCGAAGAGTTTTCCGCCCATGCGGGGAAATAGACCTCTTCCAGGTCCTCCGAGACTATGAGAGGATTTGGAATGGGGTCAACAGTGGTTTGAGTGATAGCTTGGTAAGCTACTTCCACTGCCGATAAGGGCACCTCCGATTTGTGGGGGGAAGGGAGAACCCAAGGATCAGTCCTATCAACAATCGTGGCTATGGACTTCCCCATACTAGTAGAACCAATAAAGTTAACCGGGGTTGGAAGATCAAATGTGCCCATCAGTGATGTGTACATTCCAGCCCCCAAGCTCTGTGCAGCAGGTTTGACCTAATCAACCAATGGCACAGCGGACTCATTAGACTCTAAACGACCTTTTCAAGTAAAATCAAGTGGGTCAATAGTAACCAACTTTCCTTCATGTGGAAAAACCACTACACGAAAGACGGTCGACGCAATAGCGGACATAGCATAAGTCCAGTTTCTTCCCAAAAGCAAATTATAGTCCAAAGGTGCATCAATCACTTCCACCTCAACAGACACTGCTTTCCTTGCCAGCTTAATTTCAAAAGTCGGTAGGATACCATGCGTACGGAAGGACCTTCCATCGAAAGCAGTGTTGCCGCCTAATTCACACTTTAAAACGCAGGAAAGTCACAACCTGCTATGTGTGTCCTTGGGGGCAAGCGAGAGCTGGGGACCACTGTCACCACAGTCTACAGCTCCTCCGTTTAGGCAAGATCCCAACAGAGCCAAGGGGGGTAGTCCCCATGGGAAAACTATGTTCCAGGTTTATTAATTAATTAATGATTAATTAAAGGGATCTTTTCTTAAGAAGAGGCTAAGACCTTATATGAAACAAGACCAGTGCCTAGATAATGGAGTCAAAATATTTACAAGTTACAAACTTAAAAGAATAAGAATGATTATCTACAGATTAAATCATCTAACAATGAGATGAATGAATAATACAATTATGAACAATAAGGAATCAAGTATTAAGCAATATACAGATGATTCACCAATGTAGACAATGAACAAGATTTACAATATAGCAGAAAAATGCTTTAAGTACAGATTATTAAGCCAGCAGTAAATTAAAGGAAAATAGAAATACTTTAAGCAGTTAAGCATTCACCACATGAACAATTTGCAAAGCTGAAAGTAAATGAAGCTGAAAGTAAAGTGTTGGAGTGCTTGCAGTGAAATGAACTTGAAAGTGCTTGTAGTATTGTGTTGTAGTGAAACCTTGAACAGCAAGGCAAAAATAAACAGAAGACAAATGTTGGTAGGACGTTTTGCAGTGTCTCTTGGTAAATTTTAGTAAGTTTTATTAGAGTTGTTCTTCTTTGATTATGTTCTGGAACCGGTGGTGTGACTACCCCGATCTAGTTCTTCTCAAACCGAAGAAAGATTGCTGTTGCGCTCAACAGGTGGGAACAAAGCCTACCCCTAGCTCACAGGTCAATCCCCAATGGCTCGGTGCTCACAAGGAGGACGTCGATGCGCCTAGAGACTGTCCCCAGCCTGCTACCCCTTGCAGCTTCCGAGTCACCGTTTTTAATCGATTCAAAAATTACTAAATGGATGCCTATTAGACTACGACTTCCTTTTCCCCTGGTCGTATCTCGGAGTACCCCGGAGGGTGATAACCGAGTAGAGGAGCAGGAGATTAAGAAGTTTTGTTGGTTATTTTTAAGGGTTGATTTTAAACTTGGATGATTAAGATGCAAAGTAAGTTTTAAAGTATCAACAAGATCACCAAGCGATGTCCCTTATGGGAGGTGCTGGTATTTGATCTTGGACAAGAAATAAATGTGTTGAAGATTGTAGTACAAGAAAAGAAAAGTTAGTCTAATTACCTAAGCCCCCACTTCCCCTGCTTTTCATATCCAGCTTGAATTCCCTAAAGGGAGATGACAAGTGGACAGAGGATACACCGGGTAGGTGAGTTGTATGATTACTCCTCTTTAGACAATAAATAAAATAAATGAACTAATCTGAACAATACTTAACCGCACAACAATCTCTGTGACAGAGATGGTAGTCTGTCACAGAGATAGGTGGGTGAAAGAAACTAACTATACTAACCTCACAACAATCTTTGTGACAGAGATGGTGGTCTGTCACAAAGATAGGTGGGTGAAAGAAATAGAACTATTTATCTACTCTACTTCCTAATCTACTTGCAGATTACAAATGCTTTACAATATTTTAAAGAATACTCCCAAAGAACTTCTTGGGGTTTACAAATACAGGAAATACTTGAGAGAGAAAGTGGTTTTTTGGGTCCCTTTTGGACCAAACTTTAGCTGGGTTTTTTCCGGCAATTTTAGGGCAGCATAACCCCTTCTTTCTGTACACAAAACCTGTAAAAAATCAGCAACTTACTTGCTGGAAATTACTGCAGAAAAACTGAACAGAAAGTTAGAAACATTTAGTGCAAAACCCAGAAATTTTACAGAAAAATCTGAACTTTAAAAAATGGAAAAACAGAAATTTTAATGGCTGAAAATGAATGTTTAGAGGGCTGAAATAACATGTAAACAGCAGATTTAAAGCCTACTACTAATATATAATGGGTTGGGGCCCTAAAACAAGGGTTATATTCACTATACAGTGAATAAAACCCAGCTTTAGAACACAAAAACAGAAATGGCCGAATTGAAATTTTAAACAAAAAGACTAAATAAAGCTTGTCAAAGAGGTATGCAATAAGTTATTCCTGAAGGAACTGGCGTTCGGCTCTAGAGATTGGGTTAAAACCAATTCAGACCGACTTCTTTCACCGCAAAGCGGATCAATTGATACCACGAGTATTCAGGAAAATAGCTATTTTTGCATAGAGCTCAAGACTGGCTGGAAACTCAGTTTCCAGCCACCTAAACACTACTAGAAAAGCAAAAAAAACAAGTTTAATAGATGTATATTAAGTTAGGGCTCTAAAACAAGGCTTGCATCCACTAAACAGTGAAATACACCCTGTCCAAAACAGGCTGAAAGTATATGGCCGAATTGAAAATCTGCAAAAAATGATGCCCTGGAGAGATGCCCTTG
>LPNX010679793.1:184041-212623 GCA_001517045.1 Pseudotsuga menziesii
TTTTTTTTTTTAATTTTTAATTTTTATCTTTTGTTTTTTATCTTTTATCTTTTATTTTAATTTTAACTTTTAATCTTTTACTTTTTCGTTTTTATCTTTTTTAATTTTTAATTTTATCTTTCATTTTTAATCTTTCATATAATCTTTAATCTTTTATCTTTTTTAATCTTTAATATTTTATTTTCAAGTTTTTATCTTATATTCATCTTTAATATTTTTTTATTTTTTATTTTCTGTTAATATTTTATTTTTTAATTTTTTAAATTTTTGATATTTTATTTTAAAATTTCTATCTTTTTATTCTTTTATTTTTTAATTACTATCTTTTATTTTTAAGTTTTAATCTTATATTTTTATTTTTAATGTTTTATTTTTTAATTACTATCTTTTATTTTTAAGTTTTAATCTTATATTTTTATTTTTAATGTTTTATTTTTTAATTTTTAACTTTTGATCTTTAATTTTTTTTATCTTTTTATTTTATTAAGACAAAAGGGACGCCCCACTTAGGAGATCTTCAGACATTTATTTTGACCATGGAGGGTTTATTTAAATGAAATTTTGGCTATGCTTAGCCATCCCCCAAACTTAATTACCATGGCCTTATTTGATTTTTTCCTTCAAAATCAAATAATTTAAATTTTTGACTTAGGAAAATTAAAAATTTCCCTAGGGGAGATAGACCCCTTCTGACCAAAATTGGTCTATCTCTTCAACCACTTATCAGAACGACATGGGACTCGAAGCAATGGCTTAGGGGGTTTCATAGCAATTTTATTTTGCATTCATAGCCCCTATTACAAAATGCCATGCTTGAGCAATTACATTATTACATCAAAACTCAGTTAAATAACCACCAAGGGGTGGAATTAATTAACTGGAAAAAATTAATAAAATTTCAATAACATAACGAAACTTCGCAAGACTCTAGACAAATGTCTAGCATGGTCATGGATTACACTTTAAAGCCTTAGCCACCTCATGGACTTGACTGGTAGAACGCCCGTCACCACTTTGGAGGATTTTGAGTGAAAACCAAACCGATTAAACTCGTTTGTTCAACAAGATCAATTGGAAAGGGAAAAACACTCGATGAGGGGACTTCCCTAACAATCAGTTCCATGGTGTGGCATCCGTATCATATGACCCACACTAGTACATAAAATTACATTAATTTTCCCACGCAGGGGAGCGGACATTTCGTTTTACAAAGGGGCAATTGCCCTGCAGAAGTGAAGAAATCCTCAGATTTTTTCAAGGTATAATCATGTACACCTCATGTACATGGAGTTGCCACCTAGTCGAAATAGGTGGGCAACAAGCAGTAAGTAGAGTGTTTGACGGGACCAGCTCTGGGGATCCGAGAGCTTTCCAACAGGACAAGGACATAACGCATGTAGAAGCACCCTCATCAACAATTGCCCTTCCAATGGTTTTTCCACCATGGATGACATCTATTGATAAGGATACATGGTAAGGTAGACGAATTTTAACATCAGACAAATGAAAATTCGCCATGAGACTCGATGAGTCCATGCTGCCTAAAGCTGTTAAGAGGGCATCCCGCTGAGCGGGACAGCTCTGTAACACCTGTAAAGCCGACATTGCACATGGGGTTTGGGCTAGATCTTCAACCACAGAGTAGTTTGAAGCAGCCCTAGCATTAGGGTTATGCAAGGTCTTCTTGAAGACACCTTTCAGTATCTTCGGCATAGTTTCAGCAGGCTTCTCTATCGTGAGAGGGTTAGAAGTTTCACCTATAGCTTTACCCTTCTCAGAAGTCTCTTTCTCATAGTTTTTATTCCTCGTCTGTAACAAAGTCGAAGATCAAACCATGTTGATATAGTTTGGGTCAAGGGCATTTTGAGTGCCCCCTGCTACATTAGAAGCTGAAGCGGAGTTCTGCCCTTGGGGAAAAGGATCCTTCAGGACAGCCGGTTGTTGAGCTTTAAGCAGCTTCTGGGCTTGTTCCATAAGGGGACAAAGGTGAGTAAGGTGATCCTCGTGGCACAACTTACACGAGAATTTAACCTTCTTCTTTTCTTTCTTGCCCCCATCAGCACTATTCGTGGGTTTCTGCTTGTTTTGGTTTTCCTCTCTTTTCTTTCCTCTCTTTTTTTTCCCACTGGGTTGCTAATTGCCCTTTTGAGAGGTCTGTGCAAAAACATTTGCACTTTGGGGGGAGGGGGTAGCCTTTGCTGCCTCTGCCATAGACTGCTTGATAGACAACTGATGAATTTGCTTAGCCAAAGACTCTACGGTGGGAGAGTTTACGGACACAACCACACCATCGGCATGGGGTCCAGGCTTAGGCTTCTCCGCATCGTGGGTAGGCCTCGATGCCTCAGGGATAATCTCATACAAGATCCCAGATTGTGAATAAATCAAATCCAATTACTGGGCCCTGAGAATGGCTTCTTCTTTATTCGTCACTCCTGAGGTGGATACGTCCTTAGATATGTAGGGCAACAGGGATTTAAGGAACCACTCTAGTAAGAACTCAGGAGGGATGGTGGCTTTTATAAGGCTCTTTCGCTTCCTCCACTCTTGGATATGATCTGAGATGTGGGTAGCCTTATTCTGCCTAAAGGTAGATAAGTCCGTTCCGAAATCATATCGGACTGGAAGCTGAAAGTGGCTAAGGAATGCACTAGCCAAGTCCCAGAAACTACTGAAAGCAGCAGAAGGTAACTCAATGTACCATTTTGCTGTGGTACTTGTTAAAGTTCTCTGGAACAGCCTCAACCTAACTGAATCTTCATTCAGTAAATTTGAAGAACACCATAAATGAAATGTGGTGGCATGAGCCCCAGGATCTTCACCAACTTTTCCCTCGAACTTAGGGATGTCCGATGGCAATTTGGTGGGAACAGGTGGCCACGAGGGGTAATGCCTCACCGGGTCATTCATCAACTTAGACAAATCTATCAAGTTTAATGTTGCCAGGAACGGAAGCTTGGGTCGAACCGGGGCACTAAAAGTGCCAATCTGGGGATTAGAGGGACCTGCCCCCGAATGCCCATAAGTAAAGGTGGGGTTGCCCCCTGCCACCGGTTGTGAAGTGGGTAGATTACTCTGAAACAGATTCCATCCATAACCACAGAGTTGTGAGTGGGAGGTGCAGTATAAGAAGTTCGGGCCGTCCCAATCGAAATTGGGGTCTAAAAAACAGGAGCAGGTATCCCTCCGCTAAATAACGAAAAGGGGGAGTTCGTAAACGGGGCCGAAATCGGAGTTTGAAAACTTTGCCCATAAGAGGTATTGTTTCCAAACTGCACTCCTACATAAGAAGGTGATGGGTTTGCATACGAATTGGATGGGGGAATGTGCTCCCCATTCCAAGGAAATCCTTGGACGAAAGCTGAAGATCCTACCGGACCACTCTGGGTAGTGTATGTGAAGGAGGAAGGGACAGTAGGTATACTACGAATCCCAGTAACCATATCACCAGAAGTACCTGCTAAGTTTGAGTGAACCGGCGGTTGGACCACCCGGCTCACTGGAGTCAAAGGCGTAGAAGGTATGCTAGATCTAGGGGCACTTACCGGGGGAGGTAGTACCCCTTCAGCTGGAATGGCCGAGGTGAAAACAAAAGAACTTTCTCCCACAGTAGACATGATCCTACCCACAGGGACGCCTAACACAGGTGAATCAAAAGGTCTAACCTGGACGATCACAAGATCGTTTAAATCAGTCAAGGGTGTGTTAAAATTCCCTGCAAACTCGTCAGTCTACAAGTCTTCTATCTCATCTGTATCAAGATTAATATGGTTAGCTATAAGTGACGGTTCACCTGGAACTTCACTTACTTCTACCGGTTCAAATGAACTGTCCGTGTCCAATCTCCGCCTTTGAGGTGGAGGTGGAGGTTCCAATGTGACGAGAGGAGGAAGGTTTTGCAACCTTCTTGACCTTCTTATAGGTTGGTCCTCCATGATTGAAAATTTGACAACTCAAACCCTAAAGCCGACTAAACACAGACAAAACCATAGAGCACACACTATAAAAATTCCTAAAGCCTCAAACAGTCAACAAGGGTAAAAGATATGCTTTCCTAAAGAAAGTTGAAGAACGATTACTTGGCGTCCTTGAAGTGGTTCTTAGGCACAAGCGGAGGAATCACCCACCGCCCTCCCACACTTACAACAAGGGTTACCTTCCAAGCCCGTCCAAGGTGAACCAGAAATAGCCTTCTGGTTTACCTAGGTATGAACCTTAAATGTCAAGAGACTAAAGGCTACCTTAGCTATACCAACAGTCTGGGGGGACAGTCACAAGCTTGACTCGTATGCATGGGCAGGGTAGCTGAGCCCAAAACTTTGTCTAGGACAAAATCCCCAGATGCGTAAAATTCTTGATTTACGTTTTGACAAGGAATTAGAGGGTTATCTCCTCAGTCCAATGCCTCCACGCGGCCTCGTGCTTGACTCCCTTTTGAGAGGATCTTCCCAGATACAATTGATAAAGATTAGGATTTACCTAACGAATGGTCCACTACGTCTGAATTTTAAAACTTATGGGAAGTTTACACTTCCTATCCCAGAAGTCTAGCCTAAGCTAGTAGATGAAAAACCCCTAAAAATAAAAATTACCAGTAAATTTTAATTATTGCGTTCATTTTAAAGGGCTATTTCTTACTCAGAAGGAAATGGAGTGATGAACTATGGTGTTTTTGACTCGATAAGAAATAAAAAAGTAAAGGTGTATTTTTTTTTTCAAAGCAAATTGCCACTACTAAAACAAACTTCTTTTTCTCTTTGTAAATATAAATTGATGAACAAATGCAATGATAAAGAGAAACTAAGACTATGTTTTTGTAGTTTTTGAGATTATATTTTAAAACTGAAATGAAAACTACTTATGCAAAAGCAAATGCAAAAGCTTGAAAATGTTTTTCTTTTCACTTTTTAAAATGCTCAAACACTACTATGCACCTAAAATGCACTAAAACTTGAGTATACTTGGATCAAATCAACTGTATAAAATAAGCAAACTAAAGTAAACAGGTTTAATAAAACCAAGAATCAACCAACAAGGGAAGACCGGGAACCCTAGCTTGGGTGGGTACAATGACAAGAAATCACTGCAAACTCACGAAGATAAGTGACAAACCAATCACTATCAAAAGATAGACTGGAAAAGCATTGCCCAAAACCCTGATCACTGATTCAGACAAAACACTTCAACCTATAACCCAAACAGGCCAACCTACTTCAAAATGCAAACAGAAGACAATCCAAACAAAAGAAACCCAAGGCCTTTACAAGAAAGCACAAAGTGTGGCCACCAAGATCATCAGACTGACTACACAGTGTTTATAAAGAGGGCCAACTAACAAACAGGAATCACAAAAGGACAGGGACAAGCAAACCCTAGCCCAAAAATCCCTATTTCCAGGCTTGTATGCAACTATGAATAAGGGCAACTCGCGTACTGTACGCGACTGTCCTAGAGAGCAACCCGCGTATGCAGGCCTCTGTACGTGACTGTGTATGAGAGCAACCCACATACAGGTACAAAATTTTCTCAAAAAGAAGGAAAATCCACAAGGCCTTCAAACACTATGGTAAGCATGAACCAGGATAAAATACCACACACAAACTCAGGACAAAGACTGGTCAAGGGTGACAGAAATAACCTACAGCAGTTTGGGCTCCCCAGCAAAGTCACCGGTTCTGTTGTACAGGAATAAACACGTTATAACCGAAGGTTTGGGGTTACCAACATATTCTTAAAACTTGCAGGAAATCAACTTTAGAGTACAGAAAGGAAACAAGAAGATAGGATAGACTCATTCGATTCACGACGGTTGATCCTAGCTTTGTCCTCTTCCGTTCTGCTTCTCCTCCAAAACTTTCAGGGATGTTTCTCCTTCACCTGTAAAGAGTAAATCCTCCAAGTGCAAGACACAAACTCAGGACAAACACTGGTCAAGGGTGACAGAAATAACCTACACCAGTCTGGGCTCTCTAGCGGAGTCGCCATTTCTGTTGTACAGGAATAAACACCTTATAACCGAAGGTTTGGGGTTACCAACATACTCTTAAAACTTGCAGGCAATCAACTTTAGAGTACAGAAAGGAAACAAGAAGATAGGATAGACTCATTCGATTCACGAGGGTTGATCCTAGCTTTGTCCTCTTCCGTTCTGTTTCTCCTCCAAAACTTTCAGGGATGTTTCTCCTTCCCCTGTAAAGAGTAAATCCTCCAAGTGCAAGCTTATACATGTATATAGGGCAGGTTAGATAAACAAGATAAAGAGTGCTTAATCATAAATATTCATCAAACCATGATACATGAAAGACATTCAAAACACATTTGGAAGAAGGATTCTCTTTATTAACAATAGTGAATGAGTTAAGATTACAACCCAACGCCTGAAACAAGGACTTCTCTGCAACCAAAGGATTCTGAGTTCTGCTGCTCCAAAGACTTCTAAATAGACACCACTAGCATAACTTTGCTCTCGAAGTATGATAGATTAATACCCTCCCCAAGGCCTTTATTTATACTTAATGAAATAAGGCAGTTTCGAGGGTTGAGGAGGTTGAGACAGTTAAGATGGTTATAGTTAAGGGCTTAACAAATCTCAAGTAATCGCAATTTATTATTTTTAATGTCAAAGGAAAGCGTACGCGGGTATTGATACTGGAAACCTGTGTATGACATGCGAGTTGCTCTGAGGGAAGCCCCCGTACAGATCTGTACGCGGGTTGCAATTACAAATACTCGTGTACAGTATGCGATATGCTGTAGGAAAAGTCGCGTATGTACGCGGGTTGCATATAGGCAAAGGCGTGTACATCAATTGACATATTCAAAGGTAAAAATGGCAAGCTGGATGGATAATAAATGTATTTCATAACATGCCCATCTATAGTGTTTTAGGCAACCTTCAATCCATAAATGTCCTTTTGTGCGCCAACATAGGAAATATCGGCACTCGGACGGAGAAGTGCCATTTGGGTGGATAACACAACTTACTTATTAACATGATACATCTTAGAACTATACTTGTGTGAGTCGTGAAATCCATACTTTTAGAATATCGAAACCATCACCATGTGGATCTAGGAAGGAATCATTTTCATATATATTGAATGTGCAAGATTCTTTTGAATGTAGAGGATCTTAAAGGGGTTTGCATTTTCCCTATCTTCAAGCTCATGAGTTGGTATTTGGCATCAAAGCTTATAACAAACTAGTACAATGCACTTTAAAATAAAAAACCGTGGGCATACATCCAATGTTCAACAAGCCCAAGCTTTGTTCTCTTTTTGCTCTTCCTCTTGCATTTCTAAATACCATTTATATGCAACCTACTATATGAAATCTCTCTTATCCTGAGCCAAAGAGTTGATAGTTTCTTCACAACTGAAATTTCAGCATAGTGTATGCCAAGTAGGAGAGTAGAAATACCATTTATATGCAACCTACTATTTGAAATCCCTCTTATCCTGAGTCAAAGAGTTGATATTTGAAATCACTCTTATCCCAAGTCCTTCACAAATGAAATTTTAACAAAGTGTATGCCACAAGTAGGACTCACAAATGAAACTTCAACATAGTGTAGGCCACAAGTAGGAGAGTTTGATATAGATTTCCCTTATGATGATGAAATCAAGATAAATGTAGAGAAACTTGAGAAAAGAGTAAATGTAGAGAATCTTAAGAAAATAGTATAGAGTTTTTCAAAAGAAAGGGACATTTACAAACATCATGTCAACAAATAGGAAACAAGAGGATGGAAAGCAAAGTCTTTGTTGGGGCATGGTAAAGTATAGCTCTTGACAAAGAGGAAGAACTAATGTAATGTACTTTTCTGAGTGGTTTATGAATGAGTACATCAACCTTTGCTTATGTACAAGAGGAAGAACTAATGCAATGTACTTTTCTGAGTGGAGTATGAATGAGTACATCAACCTTTGCTTATGTACAACCTTGGTATGAACATTACCTTTGCTTATGTACAATCTTGGTATGAACATTTTGACCCCAATGTTGGCTAAGCTTGGTCAATGGTCCCAATGGAATTTAAATGCCCTTCATTATACACCCTTAGTGGTCGGTCATGGACCACCATAGCCGTTAGTAGGGCTTTGCCAACTTACTTATTAACGTGATTGTCACGTCCCCATCCCTTGGACCGGTGAAGAGGACGCGACCATGGCGTGAACCATCCGGGCTACCAGCCCCATGAACATGTGACTTAGAACAATCTGATGAAAACAAAATGCATTGAAGTAGAACATGCATACTTGATGATTTATCATACACAGATGCAAGTATCTATCATACACAGCGGAAACAACATACATTCATACAAGCATTCATTGGACATGTTCATCATAATCATTAACAGAAAATGAGGTTGCAGAAGTAAAAGTAGGCAAGATTACTTATCTTATGAAAACTCCTTCCGCAACCAGCTACGTCGCTGCAACGTTCCACCCAACCATAGGCCAGCGTGCTCCTTAATCTCTCAGCAGCGCTGCCACCCCCGAGCTGGGCATGATTCTTCAAGGAATAAGGGAACAAGCAGGCTTACACATAGCCATGGATACCCAAAACACAGCCAAGCCAACACAGTTGGGTTTATCAGGCCATCCAGGAGTGGGAAAGGCTAAATGCTAAGCTGGTGAGCCCATTACAGAGCTAGGAACACCTACACCAGAACTAGCCTGACTTCTAGGACACCCACACACACCCAACATAAGGAATCAGTCCCTTCTTTGCTACACAGTCCCTCAGGCCCTGCATTCCCTTCCAGTGCTATTCAGGGGTTGTGGAGAAGAAAGCTAGCCCTCTAGCTCTGTCTGTGTGGTTTCCAACACACCAGGTTTATCAAGCAAACCAAGCCCCCCCATCCCTGCTCCCCTCACAGTCCGAAGACCAACCATTGCACGCAGGCAATTAATCCACAATTGCAGCTTAACAGGGAAAAACAACTCTTGAGTCGTCCTTGGCCCTATCGTGGCCAAAATGACTCCAACAATACAGTCCTAAATGTATCAGTGGGCAAGCTCACAACAGGGGAAAAACAACAGCCCACCCTTGGGCAATGAAGTCACCGGTAAAAACATACATAAGCACGTTGAGGAAGAGAAAAATACCGACTTTTAAACTGTGCGTGAGATGAGCAGACTCCCGTCCCAAAATATAAAGAAGACCCCAACAATCACCACGTGAGGGAGACCACAGTCAACACAGCAAATCGTGGATGAAAACGCACAGCTCCCAGCTCGCTGTGGGAGTCCAAAACAGAAGAATACCTGTGCGTGAGGACAGCGAACAGACAATGGTTCATGCGTGAAGATGAACAGCTCCCAGCTTGTGCATGGATGAACAGACTACAAAGAGGACGTAATTAGACGTGCGTGAGTGTCCAACACATGTGTGGAGAGGAGAATGTGTCCATGGGAGCGAAAACCAGGTAAATCCTGTGCGTGGAGGTGAACAGACAATCCTGAGGCCTGCGTAGTGGAGTGTGCGTAAAGGTTTCTCTTGCCATAGTGAAGTCAAACGTGGGTGGAGTGTGCATGTAGGCATGGACTGACAGCCCTGGCACACCACTCCCAAAACAATAACTGCCTCAACCATCAGCAATAATTCTTAATGAAAGTGGTTGGGTAAGACAAGGAAAGAAGACACATGGGTATTTTCCCTTATTGGCCCAAGGTTTGACAATTTCCCCACCCTTATCCTTGTGAAAATCATGCCCCTTCTCAATTTAGTTGTCGCGATCGTAGCTGGTCAGATTCATTTAATTAATTATAGATGCATATTTACTTGATGATAAACTTAATATATGCCGCATGCCCTGATATACCATCGGTGACAAGTTCAAATCCAAAACATAGCATAACCGATCAATGGTGGGGCCTTGGCCTTTAGCTCCACACCATGATCATTTACAATATATACATCATATACATCTAATGCAACGGGGTCAAACCGGGGTGTTACAGTGATACATCTTAGAACTATACTTGTGTGAGCCGTGAAAGCCATACTTTTAGAATACCGAAACCATCACCATGTGCATCTAGGAAGGAATCAACTTACTTATTAACGTGATACATCTTAGAACTATACTTGTGTGAGCCGTGAAAGCCATACTTTTAGAATACCGAAACCATCACTGTGTGCATCTATGAAGGAATCAACTTCATACATATTGAGGTTCTTTGTTATCTAGGAAGGAATCAACTTCATATATATTGAATGTACAAGATTCTTTTGAATGTAGAGTATCTTAAAGGGGTTTGCATTTTCCCTATCTTCAAGCTCATGAGTTGGTATTTGGCATCAAAGCTTATAACAAACTAGTACACTTCTCTTTAAAATAAAAAACCGTGGGCATACATCCAATGTTCAACAACCATGCAACCCAAGCTTTGTTCTCTTTTTGCTCTTCCTCTTGCATTTCTGAATACCATTTATATGCAACCTACTATTTTAAATCTCTGTTATGCTGAGCCAAAGAGTTGACAGTTTTTTCACAAACGAAATTTCAGCATAGTGTATGCAAAGTAGGAGAGTAGAAATACCATTTATATGCAACTTACTATTTTGAAATATCTCTTATCCCGAGTACAAAGAGTTAATATTTGAAATCTCTCTTATCTCGAGTCCTTCACAAATGAAATTTCAACATACTGTAGGTAGGCCACAAGTAAGAGAGTTTGATATAGATTTCCTGATGATGATGAAATCAAGATAAATGTAGAGAAACTTAAGAAAAGAGTAAATGTAGAGAATCTTAAGAAAAGAGTAGTATAGATTTTTTCAAAAGAAAGGGACATTTACAAACATCATGTTGACAACTAGGAAACAATAAACAATAGGATGGAAAGCAAAGTCTTTGTTGGGGCATGGTAAAGTATAGTTCTTAACAAAGAGGAAGAACTAGTGTAATGTACATTTCTGAGTGGAGTATGAATGAGTACATCAACCTTTGCTTATGTATGTACAACCTTGGTATGAACATTTTGACCCCAATGTTGGATAAGCTTGGTCAATGGTCCCAATGGACTTTAAATGCCCTTCATTATACATCCTTAGTGGTCAGTTGTGGACCACCATACCATTAGTGCCTTGGTATAAACATTTTGACCCCAATGTTGGATAAGCTTGGTCAATGGTCCCAATGGACTTTAAATGCCCTTCATTATACATCCTTAGTGGTCGGTTGTGGACCACCATAGCTGCTAGTGGGAAACCACTAAAACTATTGAGTTCCACCATGTTGTCCGCCGATTGCACACCAACAGTAGAAATATTTCGAAAGCTGTCTCCTCACTTGAGAAAGTGGGAAAGATGTGACCTTGGGGGCAAGCACAGAGCTAGGTACTGTCACCTACTCCTAGCTCCTCCGTTTAGGTTAACTCCTAACGAAGCCAAAGGGGGTAGTCCCTAACAAAGAGTTTTCTATGGCTCAATGTTTAAGTTAAGTTTTGGATGTTTTGGATGCGGATGGGTGTTGTTTAGGAGTTATTGTGATTTAAAATGATTAATATTAAGGGGATGATGATTAATTAAAGCAATCCACGTTGCTAACAAGAGATCACACATATAAGCAAAGATTCTAGACTTATAACTTAAGCATTCAAATATAATCAATTGAAATGGAACATAGACAGTTGATCAAGATAGAAAATTAATCAAGTATAACAAAGGACCAGTGCCTTATGGAGTCAAATAAGCGCGTGAAATAAAGTCTAGGAATTTAAGCTAGTGAGTATTAGGTTTTGCAAGTGCTCTTGGTAGATTTTAAGAGTTTTTTGTTTGTGATCTTCACTTATTGTGGCTGGATGTCCTAACTGGTAATACCTTCAGTGGCTCCGTTCGAAGACATGACGGACCTGTCTGGGGTCAAAGGTAAGTGTTCAATAACTTAACTACCAGTGCCCAGATTAGGTAGCCCGATGCCCACACTTGGAATTTGCCCACATGCCTCGGTATTTATCGAACAACGCCGGTGCGTTGGTTATGGGGAAAAGTTTTAGTTAAGTTCCTCTTGTGGGGTTTAGAGATCCAATGCCGTTTCTGGGTATTCCGATCGAAGATCAGTCAGAGCATACTCCGGCAAGGAGGGAAGGGGGTTAATTAATTAAAGGGGTGTGAGTTGCGAATTTTATTAAGTTAATTAATTAAAAATCTCCGACAGTGAGCGCTCTTGACCTTGTCTTATGATAGTGGTTCAAGAGACTTAGCTAATCTAGATGAAACTAATGTAGGGGATATGCAAACCTAAGATGCTCTCCGATAGAGAGTGCTCTTGACTTGTGTTTATGCAAGTTCAAGAGTCTTACTTATGAGGATTAATTGATTAAACAAGCACAAGATGAAATTAGTTGATTGGACTCTCCGACAGAGAGCACTCTTGAACCACTTTATGGTGTGATTCAAGAGATTTGCACAATTGATTTACTTATAAAGATAAACAATTAAAAGAACTGAATAATCAACTTAATTAAAAAGTGATGAATTGACAATTAGTATTTTAAGTTTAATAAGCAATTCTAATTTAAGCATGAACAAGTAAACACAACACAATCCTCCCCAAATGGGGGAGGATAAGAGTGGGGACTTAAAAACCCCATTCAAGCACAAGATCTTTATTAAACTTTATTGCAATATGCCTCAAGTATTTTAATCCTTGAAAGGAATTGTCCAATGAAAACAAAGTAACTCTACAATTATTAAAACTTGTAAAAAGGAGAGTGCTTTTTCTTTACTTGAAACTTTTCTGGAAATTTTTCTCGAACTTTGTGAAAGGGAAAAGAAAAAGCTTGAATGAAAACAAAAGAACAAGATAAAGGAAGGATGAAAATAAGAATGAAAGGATAGGAAGAAAGGATGGAAAACAAAAAGAAGGTCAAAGACAAGAACAGGGAAGAAAATGGCAACCAACTATGAGGCCAAAGGAGTATAAAAAATGATGAAAATGGGGCAGCAATGAAGAAGGAAGTTGGCTGTCATAAAAATAAAAAAACAGGACAGCAAACAAAAAGGGGAAGAAAAGGCCAAAAACAAGATGGAAGAAGGCCCAAAAACTAGGGCAAAAATAGGCAAAAAAGGGACATAAACTAGGGCACACTAGGGCTGTCCAAAAAGAAGAAAATGAGTGGTAAAAAGAATAAAATGGGGCAGCGATGAAGAAGGAAGATGGCTGTCATAAAAATAAAAAAACAAGACAGCAAACAAAAAGTGGCCAAAAGGGCCATAAACAAGGTTCAAGAGGGTCCAAAAATTAGGGCAAAAAAGAGGCAAAAAGGGGGCATAAACTAGGGTACACTAGGGCTATCTGAAAGGAAGAAAATGAGTGGTGAACTAAGGCAAAAAACGGGCAGCGAAGAAGAAAGAGTGAAAAAAGACAAGCAAAGCAAAAAGGAAAGGAGCTAGCAAGCAAGGAAACGAAAGGAGGTTAAAGAGGAAAAAGAGAACAAGAGGAAGGAAGTTCGGTAACCAGGTGTATTGTTTAATCTTTGTTGATGGAAGGAAGGAGAAACCCTGACTGTTGTATTTTTTTCTTGGATTGAGAAGCGCTTAGGAGAACCCACAAAACGAAGGAATTAGATGAAAATAACCACCAGTTCATGAAGAAGAGCTTAATCTTTAAGCTTTTCTTTCACCTTTGATGATCTCTGCAAAACCCTTGAAAACAAAATTAAACCCGAACAAAATACTCATAAACTAGATTGTTAGCCCTTCAAGAGTATATATTGAATAATGATTTAATAATTGAAAAAGAGAAGGGTAAGAGAGATATCACCAAAAGACGGTGTGAATCCACAATTCCAATAGCTCATACATAGACCTCCAAAGTCACAACTTTATTCCAATCTTTAAACAAATATTACAATAATTTTGGCAGAGTGTTCATACCCAAAATCTCCATCCAATAGAGCTGAAAGAGCCTCCATTTTAACAAATGAGAGAGTGCTAAAACCCTAAAACCAAAAAACTAACCCTAACCAGCTTAGCCACCTAACAAAGAGCCCAGACCTAAACCGGAGAATCGGGAGTGAGGGGAGGCCTCCACCCAGGCAAAACGCCCCCACTCCAAACTTGTGCACTGAAAACAAGCTAAGGATGAGGCCACATGTGTGAGTCTGGATGTAGGTAAGCTCATCCTTTAGGTCTGGCAGGAGCCTGAGCTAGGTTTGGGAAGCCCACTGATGGTGTAAGCTTCAGTCTTCACCTCGATCAAATCACCGGACCAATGAGAGCTCTCCATCTCATCTTTAGCTGGAGATGACATGTCTGATAACTGATAATAAATTAATTGCTCTCTTAATGATGACTGAAGCTGAGTTATGATAACTCCAATCATCATAAGTGTTCTATGAGATGTCATTTAGGCTTTTATTTTACTAAATTTGGATTAATTTGGAGATTTTTAGTTTTCTCCAAAATAATCAATTTTTTTTAATAAAAATCATTTTTTAATAAAAAACATTTTTTTACTAAAAATCATTTTTTACTCAAAACTGACTTTTTTGAGTAAAAAGGCATTATGTGTCCGATTGCTGATCTGAAAGTTGGTTATGACTGGATGGATGATCAAGAATTATTTTTGGCTTAAGGTTAGAGCCTTCAATCACTGAATTCTGAGTCTGGATCACGAACGGGTTTTTTCTATTTAATTTATGGAAAAATTAACCCAAAAAACTTAGGAAAAGTAATTAAAAGTTAAAAAATAATTTTTCACTGTTCGAAAAAGATTTTTTCGATTTTCTTTTTGTGTCTAGATGACTTAGGACATGACCATGATCTATCTAAATAATGTCTAGTAGGCTTATAACACTCAGTTGGGCTCTAATAACCCCCCAAGGCCCAGAATTCAACATCGGGCATTCCAGCTTTGGAGGAAGCGGGAGAAAACCTCGTCAATTATACTCGGCTGAAGGCAAAGCATAATTGTGAGGGGCAAAAAACTCCCTGGAATACCCTATTTGCAATTCTACGTCTTAGGAGACCAAACCCCTCAAAAATATCCTACTAGCACATTTTATTACAAACCCCGCGGGGCCATGGTCAAAATTATTCAAATAAAAAAGTGACTAGCCAATATTGGCTAGACAAGCAGACGGATCAACTGATACACTGGAATCAGACTTTGAACAAGTCTGTCAATCGGCGGCTCTTCAGGTAACCCAACTATGGTACAAAAAGTTGGATAACACACCACTTACGATAAATGATGTATAATGAAGGGCATTTAAAGGCCATTCGAGCTAGAAGTTAGGCTTAGCCATTAACACTGTTGTGATCCAACATCAACCACTAAGATTGTATAATGCATTGCATTTAAAGGCCATTGGAGATTTGAAGGGATGGAAAGTAAAGTTTAATAAAAAGATAAATAATCAAGTACAAAATTAGGCATGGTGAGAGAAACACAATCCCACCAAGAGCAAAAAGGCAAGTACTATTACCCCCATTTCGTATAAATGTCCACATGTGATGATGATAAGACTTTAGAGATGATTTGTCATGATATCCTAGAGATGATGTGGATTTGGATACGAATGTTTAAGAATGTTCCTATGAATGATTTGGTGCTATTAACCATTAAGAGTAGTATGGATGACCTACAACAATCTTCTTGTAGATTTGGGCACGTTTTCATCATCAAACAACCCTCATCCATGAAGTTGGGAAACATCTAAACATTTTAAGGTAAATTTTGAAGGTCTGTGTATCATTACAACAATAAGGAAGATTTAAACATTCTTAAGAGTCAATCTGGGGCAGATTCTAGGCATTTTTAAGCACTTTTTGGTAAACAACAACACCAAGCAACCTTCTTTCAACCATACAATGGTCAAGAAAAATTGAAAACATAAGGGTGCTATTGACCACCTAACCAACTAGGTGGGAAACCATGTACCATGTACCATAAATATGATCAACATGTACTTAGATAAAAAAAAATTCAAGCTACAGAAGACTCAAATGGGCAATTCTACCCTTCCTCTTTTTTTTCTTCTCTATGAAATTGTCGCACCCTTCAGGGGATTTTGTAAGGATCTTCTAGCATGATGGTCTATTTTTGTAAAACTTAGTTCCCTAGGACTTTATCATTAGGGAAGTCCTTTCATCATGTGTTTTTTTTCCTTGGATAATTATATTTTTTTAACAACTTCAACTATTTTAGTTTTTCGCTAAAAATTCCTTAAAATTGGTGAAATGTGTTCTAATGATTGAGACCATGGAAAGATTATGGCCTAGAAATGTTGTATATTACCATGCTAGACATTATCTAGAGTCTTGCGGATGTTCGTTAAGTTTTACCATTTTTTTTAATTAAAAAATGTCCCTAAACATAAATGATGCCATAATGTATCGTCAGATGATTGGTTCTTTGATGTACCTGACGAATACGAGACCAAACATATGCTTTGGTGTGAACAACCTGAGCCAATTCTTGATGGACCCGAGACATGTTCACCTGGGTGTTGCAAAGCATGTATTGAGGTACATGAAGGGTAGAATGGATTATGGGATCAAGTATGATGCAAATCAGAAGATTAACTTCCGCTTATGTTGATTTGGATTGGGTAGATAGCGCATTTGATAGGAAGAGCACTTCAGGTTGTTGCTTCAGCTTGGGATATGGCATGATCTCCTGGTTTAGCAGGAAGTAGTCCTACATGGCGCTAAGTACAGCTGAGGCAAAGTATGTTGTCGTTTGCTCGGCTAGTTGTGAGGCATTATGGCTGCGAAAGCTACTGTCTGACTTGTTTTCTCTCCAATTAGAAGCGACTTGTATCTTCTGTGACAATTAGAGTTGCATGTAGCAATCGATGAACCTAGTGTTCCATGACAAGTCGAAGCACATAGAGATCAAGTTCCACTATATGAGGGATATGGTGCAAAGAGGAGCAATAAATCTCTAGTGCATGGCAATAGATGAGTAGATAGCCGATCTATTGACCAAGCCTCTAGCCAGAATGAAGTTCGAGTACTTCAGAGAAAGACTTGGTGTGATCCAGAACGATACCCCTCGAAAGAGGGAGCGATGAGTTCTAGCATAGTCGAAGATACAGGTTTTCTTGGTGACGTAATCAATTCTGTAGGTTGTCCTTGGATGCAATCAGTCATGGAGAAGCTTGTAGGTTATCCTTGGACGTAATCAGTCATGATGTGTTTCTATGCTAGAAGATTGCAAGAGATTAGAAGACCAGATGCATGAGATCTCACATGGGAAATGAGACAAGTTGTTCGAGTGTAAAAAGAGTCCTGACATAGTATGCAGGTTGCTCGGATGTAATCAGTCCTAGCGAAGCTCGCAGGTTATCCTTGGACGTAATGAGTTCTGGTATAGGTTATCCGAAATGTAAAAAGGAGTCTTGGTGTGTTACACAGGTTGTTCGAATGTAATAAGTCTTGTAGGTTGTCCGGAGTGTAAAAGGGGTCCTGGTGTGATACGCAGGTTGCTTGGATGTAATAAGTCCTGGAAGGTTGTCCGAACAGAAAAGATCTGTAATATCCCAAATCCTGATATTTTCTAATTCTAAGCAAATATGCTGATACAACCGGGCATGCAAACTGCCATGCAAAATTCCCTATTTTATAGCAAAAATTAGGGTTAGGGTTTGTAGGATAGAATGAACACTTACCACTGATAAGCTGGCTGGACTGCTCCTGAGAGAGTATGCATGCACCAAGATCTGAATCAGAGATGAACTGATATCTTCTACTTCCAGTGATATCCCAGGAGCACGAACCCCAGATCAACTAAAGGTGACGTTTTCAGTGAAGGAGGTGTCCGATGAAGCATCTGATTTGCAGGGCTGATAACCTTCCCGTGCCGGAGAGAATGCCTGGCACATGCAGAAATTTTGAGGTCTTTAGACAGGCTAGCGAATTGTTCTAGAGGTGCTGCTGCTCACGCCCCCTCGATCCCGAAATGGCTGATAACTGCTCAGGATGAGCACGATCGTATCTAATAATCACCGGGTCCTGGAGTAAGATGCTGATGATGAGAATGGTGCCTGGGTTTCGAAGTAAAACTGAGATCTGAAGACCCAACGAATGATTAGGGCTTTCTGGCTGAAAACCCCTTACGGCTGCACACGTGCCCCTGCAACAATCTCTTCCATATACTAGATAACTATGAATGAGATATCTGCCCTAGTCTCATTCAGGGTAAGCCATATAGGTTCACCATTTGCTCTGCACACGTGCCCCTACAACAGTCTCTGCCATATATTGGATAACTATGAATGAATGGAAGAGCAAATGGTGAACCTGTATGGCTTACCCTGAATGAGACTAGGGCAGATATCTCACTGCCAAAACCCCGCTAGCTGAAGACGCCGTCTCCAACCCCAACTGTTGTGTTGCACGCTGTGCTGCTATTCAAGAGCTCCAAAATAATAATCATCAAAAGTAAGTCTCCTTTCACTTTATCTTCCTTTTATAAATTTCAACTGCGAAAACCCTAACCTTTGACCTAATTAGGTCACTTTAATTTCTAATTTGCAGTTGACTTTCATGCATGCGCATGGAGACTTAAATGAGTGCATGCATCATTGAATAATGCTTAGATGGCATGCATGATGGTGGCCTTTGGCCCCTGTGGCCCTTATTGACCTAATGGTGATAACATATTGATGCCCTAGATTTTCTATAGATGGCATCAGTCCTTAGATGATTCCCTAACTGTCAGTAACCGCTTGAACCCACAGGAATCACATAGGTTAGCAGTTTTGGTCCTCAATGCCTAATCAGATGAGGACATTACAGTCCTCCCTGCTTGAGATTGCTTGCCCTCAAGCAACTGCAAACTGGGATGCTGCAATACCTATTCACCTTCCCATGTGGCATCCTCTAGCGGTAGTTCTTTCCATTGAACCAAGTATTCCCTAATTACCCTGTTCCCGAGTTCCTTTCTCTAGTCTGTATGGTTCGTTCAGGAATCAGTATCAGTAGTCCTTCATCATCCAAAGGAGGTAATTCTATTGATGGAGCAATGTGTTTCCCAAGGGTTTTTTTCAGGTTGGACACATGGAACACATTGTGAATTTCACTTTCCTATGGTAGTTCTAGTTCATATGCCACCTCTCCTACCTTCCTGATTATTTTGTAGGGTCCATAGAAGTGAGGTTTTAACTTTTCTGCTCCTTTCTTCTTAAGCGAAGACTGTCTATAAGGTTGGAGCCTTAATTATACCAAATCCCCTACCTCAAAGCTCCGCTCAATCTTGTGTTTGTTTACATAGAACTTCTGCTGATTCTGGGCTGTCTGTAAGTTTTCCTTCAAGATTTTAAGAATATCTTGACTGTCCTGTATCCAATCCTTTGCCTTAGGATCCCTACTGTCTCCAAATGCCAAATCTGCATAGTCCAAGGCCTCATAGCCATATAATGCCTTAAAAGGTGTCATCCTAATAGACATGTGATAGGTAGTATTGTGGCAGTACTCCCTTAAGTGTAGCCATTTGATCCAGGTTCGTTGCTGCCCTGTTACGTAGTTCCTTAAATATCTTTCAATCCATTTGTTGACTATTTCAGTTTGTCCATCGCTCTGGGGATGATAACTCATGCTAGTAGCCAGTTCGGTCCCCACTAATCTGAATAGTTCCTGCAAGAAGGCACCTATGAATCTGCTATCTCGATCACTGACAATGGTCTTAGGTAACCCATGTAACTTGAAGACCTCCCCGAAGAAAAACTCAGCTACTTGAGCTACATAGTAATTTGATGATATAGAAAAGAAATGTGCAAACTTGGTCAGTTTGTCAATTACTACATATAAACAATCCCGCCCTTGGACCTTGGGCAATCTTGTAATGAAGTCCATGGAGACGCTTTCCCACTTTTGTTTTGGAATTGGTAGTGGCTGAAGCAACCCTGCTGGATGGATGTTTTCAATCTTATTTTGTTGACAGATGCTACATTCCCTTACATGCTGCATAACTTCTCCTTTGAGGCCCTTGCATGAGAACCTCTCTCGGATCTGTCTGTAGGTCTTCAAGAAACCCTGATGTCCTAATAATGGAGAGACATGTGCTGCTTGTATGATCTTTTTCCTCAACATGGATTCTGGGACGAGGTATATCCTGTTCTTGTAATAGATGATGTCATCAACAATCTTGTACCTGTCATCCTGAATTTGTCCATCCAATAATTCGCAAGTGAATTTATTTTTGGAGTATTCTACTAAGAGAAGTGCCCTCCAATCTGTGGATATACTCCTGAGAGATAGTGAGGCGGGACACCTGGATAATGCATCAGCTACTACATTATTCTTACCTTTTACATACTTGATCTCAAAATTGTAGGCTTGTATTTTGCTGACCCATTTTTGTTGGCACTCGTTCAATTCCTTTTGCTCCAGGAAATACTTGAGGCTATTATGATCTGTTTTGATTTTGAACTTACTTCCCACCAGGTACTGTCTAAATTTCGTGAGAGCATGTAATATGGCTAGCATCTCTTTGTCATATATGGAGTAGTGGCACTCGTAGTTCTTCAGTTTACGACTCTCAAATGCAATAGGGTGATGATTTTGCATCAATACTGCTCCTAACTCTTCCCCTGAGGCATCACATTCTACTACAAAGGGTTGTGAGAAGTCTGGTAATGCTAAAACTAGACAGGAACTCATAATAACTTTCATCTCCTCGAAATTTTTCTGTGCTAAGTTTGTCCAAGTGAATGCTCCCTTCTTTGTGAGATCTGTGAGGGATGCTGCAAATTGGGAGAATCCCTTAATGTACCGTCGGTAATAGGTGCACAGATCTAAGAAGCCTCTCAATTCTATGACTGTTTTTGGCGCGGGCCAATCTCTGATAGCTTGGATTTTCTCCATGTCAACCTGTACTCCTTCCTCATTGATTATGTGTCCTAAGTACAACATTTCCTTCATGCCAAATTCACACTTGGACATCTTCGCGTAAAGCGAGTGTTCTTCTAGAATGCTTAGTACTTCGTCTAGGTGTTTTGGATGCTCTTCCTATGTTTTGCTGTAAATCAGGATGTCATCAAAGAATACTAGCAAAAACTTACGTAGCTGAACTCTGAAGGTATGGTTCATGCATGATTGGAAAGTGGCTGGAGCATTGGTAAGTCCGAAGGGCATGTCCAAAAACTCATAGTGACCATAGTGACAGCGAAAAGCTGTTTTGGAGATGTCTTGGTCCCTTACTTTGATCTGATGGTACCCTGAGCAAAGATCAATCTTGGAGAAGTATTTGGCTCCCCAAAGTTCATCCATGAGTTCATCAATTCTAGGGATGGGGGATACTTTTTCTTAATGGTCTTTTTGTTGAGTGCTCGATAGTCGATGCACATTCGCATTGTGCCATCCTTCTTCTTGACCAATACTACTGAGGATGCGAAGGGGCTAGAACTGGGCTGAATATATCCAAGCTCCAGTAATTCTTTGATTGTTTTCTCAATCTCATCCATTTATCTTTTGGGATGTCAGTAAGGAGTGGTGATGACTACTTGTGTCCCCTTCTCTAGCTCAATAATGTGTTCAAAGCCTTGGTCTGGCGATCTACCTAATGGAAGGTCTCGAAAAACATTTTCATGCTTCTGTAGCAAGGCCTGAATGTCACTTGCGTGTCGTGTGCTGGTTTTTGGGGGTTTCCTATAGGTGACCAAACATTCTGCAGTCCATTCTATATCATCCTGTCGAAGTACTGCCTCCATTCTCTGTGACGAGACCGGTTTTGGGGGATAAGTGTTCATACCCCTCAAAACTACCCATTTGCCGTCTGGCCCCTGGAATTCCATTTCCATTGCCTTGTAGTCTGTAGTGTATTTCCCTATGGAATAAAGCCATTGAACACCCAATACTACATGAGTATCTGATACATCTACTACATAGAAGGAATCTGTCATCTGATAGTTACCTAAGGTGACATTCAATTTTGAAATCCAGTAGTTGCACTTCACGCTGGAGTTCTCGGCTACTACTACAGTGAATCCTTCGAACTTCTCCGTCTGAATACCTCTCTTGGCTACCCAAGCGGAGTCAATGAAATTGTGGGTTGCTCCTCCATCAATCAATACTCCTACTTTGTGACCCTGTACTACTCCTCTGACCCTGAGAGTATGGAATCTTGGTACTCCAGATAATGTAGCAATGAATCCCTCTGGTGTATCACCTTGGTGTGATTCTTCCTCAGCTACCCATAGTTCTTCTATGGCTTCCTGCTCATAGTCATCCTCATCACTGTCTGAATATACCTCGATGTAGTGAGCATTCGCCTTCCCTGCACACCTGTGTCCTGGTACCCATGGTTCCTGACAATTGAAACATAGTTTCTTCCTCCTCAAGTCTTTCCTAGTGTCCTCGTCTAACCATGTTTTCTTGGGAACATCTTGCTGGAAAGGTTTCTTGTCCTTATCCCTAACGGGAACGTTGGTTTTGAGTGGGAACCTGTTCTTGGGGACTGAATCCTGTAGATCTCTGGCTTTCCTAATGGCATCCTGCAGAGTGGGGGGTTTGTAGGCTTTCACCCATCCCCATAGTGGCTCTGTTAGGGCCTCAGTGAATAACATAGTCAGCCTGCTCTTTGACGCATCTGTTACCATGACCACTATCCTTTGGAATTCTGAGATTAAGGCTTCTACACTACCTGTCTGTTTGAGTTGAGCCAACTCCCTAAAATGTATCTTTGGATCCTTCTTGTCAAACCGCTCCATGAGCTTCTGAGTGAACTCACCGTAGGAGTGTATGGTTTTGTGACCCAATGTCACCAATCCGTGGTACCGCCACTCGTAAACCTCTCCATCCAGCGGGAGTGTAGCCAATTTAATGGCATCTGTCTCTGTCATGGGATTGAGTTGGAAATAGGTATCCAACGTTTGAACTCGTATCCTCACTGAACTTATGCGAGTCCCATCAAAGTTTGGGATGGTCAACCTGCCCAAGGTCTTCTGCAACTCATAGTTGTGGTTGAATCCCTTGTTGAAATTCCTGGGCCTGTTCCTACTCTTCATGTTGCAGAAATCCAAAAAAGACATGGCAGCATGAAACTCATCCCCTAAGTCTCTGTATTCCTGCAAATAAGCCCCAAAAGGTTCGCTAGGTTCTACCTGTATGAATGGACCACCTACTGTATCTGCCAAGAAATCAAGGCATGGTAGGCCTGTAGGAAGGTCTGCTATATATGTGCGGTGTATTCTGTATATTAGTATACGCAACCTTTCCACTGCTACTTGTAGATCCTCGATCTACCGGTGAGGGAGGTGTACTGTTGATACATATTTCTGGTGTCGCAGATAATCTGTTGATTGCATTGAGTACATCTTTTTTCCCTTTGTCTAAGTCTTGCAATGTAGATACTAAGTTGTGAAACTCCATCCTGTCCTCCTCTTCTCCCATTCCTTTTCCCTTATCAGAGTGTATACCTGTTTGTTCCATGTCTGAGCTGATATCCTCTAGTTGGATATCCTCAAATTCCCCTGTGTATCTACTCTTTCTTCTCCTATAGGTTAAAAAAGGGTCTCCTGTATTCATCTATTTCTCATTTCTTAAGCCCACAGCTGGCCAAGAAGATAGCTCTGATACCACTTTAATATTCCAAATCCCGATATTTTCTAATTCTAAGCAAATATGCTGATACAACCAGGCATGCAAACTGCCATGCGAAATTCCCTATTTTATAGCAAAAATTAGGGTTATGGTTTGTAGGATAGATTGAACACCTACCACTGATAAGCTGGTTGGACTGTTCCTGAGAGAGTATGCATGCATCAAGAGCTGAATTAGAGATGAATTGATATCTTCTGCTTCTGGTGATACCCCAGCAGCACGAACCCCAGATGAGCGAAGGGTGACCTTTTCAGTGAAGAAGGTGTCCGATGAAGGTGCTGATTTGCAGGATTGATAGCCTTCCCGTGCCGGAGAGAATGCCTGGCACATGCAGAAATTCTGAGGTCTCTAGGCAGGCTAGCGAATTGTTCTAGAGGTGTAGCTGCTCATGCCCCCCTGATTCTGAAATGGCTGATAACTGCTTAGGATGAGCACGATTGGATCTTATAATCACCGGGTACTGGAGTAAGATGCTGATGATGAGAATGGTGCCTGGGTTTTGAAGTAAAACTGAGATCTGAAGACCTAGCGAATGATTAGGGATTTCTGGCTGAAAACCCCTTACGACTGCACACGTTCCCCTGCAACAATCTCTGCTGTATATTGGATAACTATGAATTAATGGAAGAGCAAATGGTGAACCTGTATGGCTTACCCTGAATGAGAATAGGGCAGATATCTCATTGCCGAAACCCCGCTAGCTGAAGATGTCATCTCCAACCCCAACTGCTGTGCTGCTATTCAAGAGCTCCAAAATAATAATCATCAAAAATAAGTATCCTTTCACTTTATCTTCTTTTTATAACTTTCAACTGCGAAAACCCTAACCTTTGACCTAATTAGGTCACTTTAATTTCTAATTTCTAGTTGACTTGCATGCATGCGCATGGAGACTTAAATGAGTGCATGCATCATTAAATAATGCTTAGATGGCATGCATGATGGTGGCCTTTGGCCCTGGTGGCCCTTCTTGACCTAATGGTGATAACATATTGATGCCCTAGATTTTCTATAGATGGCATTAGTCCTTAGATGATTCCCTAACTGTCAGTAACTGCTTGAACCCACAGGAATCACATAGGTTAGCAGTTTTGGTCCTCAATGCCTAATCAGATGAGGACATTACAAGATCCTAGACGCATGTTGTTCCGATGTAATAAGTCCTTAACGTTGACCTAGACGGAAAAGATCCTAGCGTGGTACGCAAAATGTTCGGTCGTAATTAGTCCTTGTATTTGTGTTCCCATGTTGGAGATGATGAGGTCACAAGGCACTTGGTGTGCACCTAGGCAATTCTCCTATGTTGGTAGAACACAGGTTGACCATAGAAAGACGTAATGCACTTGGTGTGCTCCTAGGCGATTCTCACATAGTGGTAGATGCAGGTTGTGTAAGATCCTAGCATGTTCCTATGTTGGTAGAACGTAGGTGGTCTACATCTAGGCTGTGCTCTGTGTGTTTTATTTTGTTTTGTGCAGGACAAAGAGATGATTTGGATACGATGAGATGACGATAGGAGATGCAGGTTATTGCCGTGGCAATGTAAATAATGGTCCTGGGCGGTACCTACTCCATGGCTTGCTCGTGGATATGATGAATACCTGATTGGCTTGCTCATGGATATGATGAATACTTGGATGAAGACTAGGCCTACACCCAGCATGAAAAAGGGTTGGCGGCAGCTATGATGATGACTGGACTAGATGTGTTGATGACTATGGAGAGAGAGATAATATCTTCCTAGTTAAAAGGGAGTGTTGATGTATTTGTAACTTCGGAAGATATTTTGACATATATTATCACTATATGTTGTTGTATCCCCATTAGAGATGGGTTGGCCTCCTTTCGGGATGTCATTATTGTGTATGGACCTTGAGGTACAACCTCCATTATAAGTTGAGGCATTAGTCCCCAATGTAACATCATGTAATGTATTTTTGAGTCTCTCAAGGATAAGTTGGCCCTTTTAGGGTAAGAGGTTGGCCCCAATCATGTATTAGGTCAGTCACTTTAAAGGTATAAATAGGGAGGCACCCTCCCTCATTTATACACTGACACTCACTCAAGTTTGCATGAGGAGAGAGAGAGAGAGAGATAAGGAGGAGAGATAGATAGCTGCAGAAGACTTCTTCTTATTGGGTTTGATCATTTTGTGATACAGTCATTGTTACAAAACTATTATGAGAAAGTTTGTGGGGTTTTCTCCTTTATGGTTTCCCCGGTGAAAATATTTGTGTCTTGTGTATCTTGTTGTACTTGTTATTCTATCTTGTTATTGTGTCTTATTTGTGTCTTGTTGTATCTTAAGTAAAGCAGATTCCAACCTTTACTATAAGGCTGAGAATGATGGGCTTATGATATTACTACTATATGTGGATGATTTATTTTTTACAGGTGAGGATAATCCTGCCAGGGAATGAAAGAAGAAACTTGTTGCAGAATTTGAGATGAAAGACTTTGGTATGATGCGCTATTTTTTAAGTCTTGAAGTATGGTAGTATCTAGACGAGATTTTTCTGAACCAAGGAAAATATGCAGTTGAGATCCTAAAGAGATTTGGGATGATGGACTTTAAGGCCATGTCTACTCCAATGACAACAAACTTGAAACTTTTGAATGACAAATCTTTGGAGATAGTAGATGTTACCTTATATAGACAGATTATTGGTTCACTGATGTATTTGACCAATACGAGACTAGTTATATGTTTTGCTGTAAACACCTAGAGTTAGTATATGGTGGAGCCCATACATGTTCACCTAGTGGCAACAAAACATGTGATGAGATGCCTAAAGAGTATGTTGGATTATGGTCTTAGATATGCATCAGATGGTAAGATCAGATTGCACGAATTTGCAGACTCAGGTTGGGCAAGAAGATTTGAAGACAAAAAGAGCACTTCAGGATGTTGTTTTAGTTTGTGTAATATCCCAAATCCCGATATTTTCTATTTCTAAACAAAAAGGCTGATACAACTGGGCATGCAAACTGCCATGCAAAAATCCCTATTTTATAGGAAAAATTAGGGTTAGGGTTTGTGAGATAGAATGAACACTTACCACTGATAAGTCGGCTGGACTGCTCCGGAGAAAGTATGCAAGCATTGAGAGCTGGATCAGAGATGAACTGATCTCCTTTGCTTGCGGTGAACCCCCAGCAGCAAGATGCCCAGTCAGAAAAGGATGACGCCCTCAGGGAAGAAGGTGTCCGATGGAGCTGGGGATTTGCGGGGTTGATAGCCTTTCCGTGACGGAGAGATTGCCTGATACAAGAGTGATTTCTGAGTCCTCTAGGAAGGATAGCGACTTGCTTCTGAGAGACAGCTGCTCACGCCCCTGGAATCCCGAAACTGCTGATAACTGTTTTGGATGGGCACGGATGGATCTGATAATCACCAGGTACCAGAGTATGATGTTGATGATGAGAATGGTGCCTGAGTTTTGGAAGGAAACTGAGATCTGAAGGCCCCACAGCTGATTAGGGATTTTTGGCTGAAAACCCCCCCTTTACGGCTGCACAGGTGTCTCTGCAACGATCTATACCATATGCTAGATAACTGATGAATGAATGAAGAACAAGTGGTGAACCAGTATGGCTTACCCTGAATAAGACTAGGGCAGATGTTCCACTACCGAAATCTTGTTAGTTGAAGACTCCGTCTCCAACCCCAACTGTTGTGCTGCTATCTAAGAGCTCCCAAAATAATCATAATCCAAAGTGAAGTCTCCTCTCGCTTTATCCTCTATTTATAAAGTTCAACTGCGCAAAACCTAATCTTTGACCTAATTAGGTCACTTTATCTTCTAATTTTCCGTTGACTTGCATGCATGCGGATGGATACTTAAAGAGTGCATGCATCATTAAATAATGCTTGGATGGCATGCACGAAGGTGGCCTTTGGCCTCGGTGGCCCTTCTTGACCAAATGATGATGCCCTAGATCTTCTATGGATGGCATGAGTCCTCAGCTGATTCCCTAGCTGTCAGTAACCGCTCGAACCCACAGGAATCACATAGGTTAGCGGTTTTAGCCCTCAAGGCCTAATTGGAAGAGGACATTACAGTCCTCCCCGCTTGAGATTGCTTGTCCTCAAGCAACTTCAAACTGGGATGCTGCAATACCTGTTCACCTTCCCAGGTGGCATCCTCTGGCGGTAGTTCTTTCCATTGAACTAAGTATTCCCTGATTACTCTGTTCCTGAGCTTCCTCTCTCTAGTCTATATAATCCGTTCGGGAATCAGTATCAGCAGTCCTTCATCATCTAAAGGGGGCAATTCGGTGGATGGAGCAATGTGTTGCCCAAGGGTCTTCTTCAGACTAGATACATGGAACACATTGTGAATTTTGCTTTCTTGGGGAAGTTCTAGTTCATATGCCACCTCTCCCACCTTCCGAATTATTTTGTAGGGTCCATAGAAGCGGGGTTTTAACTTCTCTGCTCCTTTTTTTTTAAGTGAAGACTGTCTGTAAGGCTGGAGCCTTAAGTAAACTAAATCCCCTACCTCAAAGCTCCGTTCAATCCTGTGTTTGTCGGCATACATCTTCTGTTGATTCTGGGCCGTTTGTAAATTCTCTTTCAATACTTTCAGGATGTCCTGACTGTCCTGTATCCAATCCTTAGCCTTAGGAGCCCTACTATCTCCAAATGCCAAATCTGCATAGTCCAAGGCCTCGTAACCATATAATGCCTTAAAAGGAGTCATCCTAATAGACATGTGATAAGTAGTGTTGTAGCAATACTCCCTTAGGTGTAGCCATTTGATCCAGGTTCGCTGCTGCCCTGCTACATAGTTCCTTAGATATCCTTCGATCCACTTGTTGACTATTTCTGTTTGCCCATCACTCTGGGGGTGATAACTCGTACTAGTAACTAGTTCGGTCCCCACCAATCTAAACAGTTCCTGCCAGAAGGCACCTGTGAATCTGCTATTCCGATCATTGACAATGGTCTTAGGTAACCCGTGTAACCTGAAGACCTCCCTGAAGAATAACTCAGCTACTTGAGCTGCCGAGTAGTCTG
>LPNX010679793.1:212843-250138 GCA_001517045.1 Pseudotsuga menziesii
GTTCCACTAAGAGAAGTGCCCTCCAATCCGTGGATATACTACTGAGAGATAATGGGGATGGACGCCTGGATAATGCATCAGCTACTACATTAGTCTTACCTTTCACATACTCGATCTCGAAATCATAGGCGTGTACCTTGCTGACCCATTTCTGTTGTTGCTCATTCAGTTCCTTCTGCTGCAGGAAATACTTAAGGCTGTTATGATCGGTTTTGATTTTGAACTTACTGCCCACCAGGTACTGTCTGAATTTTGTGAGAGCATGCAAGATGGCCAGCATCTCCTTGTCATATATGGAGTAATGGCGCTCGTATTTCTTCAGTTTACGACTCTCAAATGCAATAGGGTGAAGATTCTACATCAACACTGCTCCTAACCCTTCCCCTGAGGCATCACATTCTACCACAAAAGGTTGTGAGAAGTCTGGTAATGCTAGAACTGGACAAGAACTCATAATAACCTTCATCTCCTTGAAAGTTTTCTGTGCTAAGTCTGTCCAAGTGAACGCTCCTTTCTTGGTGAGATCTGTGAGGGGTGCTGCAAATTGGTAGAATCCCTTAACGTACCGACGGTAATAAGTACACAGACCTAGGAACCCTCTCAACTCTGTAACTGTTTTTGGCACAGGCCAATCTCTGATAGCTCGGATTTTCTCCATGTCAACCTGTACTCCTTCTGCATTGATTACGTGTCCTAAGTACAACATTTCCTTCATGCCAAACTCACACTTGGACATTTTTGCATATAGCGAATGCTCTTCTAAAATACTCAATGTTTTGTCCAGGTGTTTCAGATGTTCTTCCCAGGTTTTGTTGTAAATCAGGATGTCATCAAAGAATACAAGCAAAAATTTACGTAGCTGTGCTCGGAAGGTGTGGTTCATGCATGACTGGAAAGTGGCTGGAGCATTGGTAAGTCCGAAGGGCATGACCAAAAACTCATAGTGACCATAATGGAAGTGGAAAGCTGTTTTGGAGATGTCCTGGTCCCTTACCCTGATCTGATGCTACCCCGAGCGAAGATCGATCTTGGAGAAGTATTGAGCTCCCCGAAGCTCATCAATGAGTTCGTCAATTTTGGGAATTGGATACCTGTTCTTAATGGTATTTTTGTTAAGTGCTCGATAATCGATGCGCATTCATAGTGTACCATCCTTCTTCTTGACCAGTACTACTGAGGATGCAAAGGGGCTAGAACTGGGCCGAATATATCCAAGCTCCAGTAATTCTTTGATGGTTTTCTCAATCTCATCCTTGTACCTTTTGGGATGCCGGTAAGGAGTGGTGATGACGGCTTGTGTTCTCTCCTCTGGCTCGATGATGTGTTCAAAACCTCGGTCTGGTGGTCTACCTGATGGAAGGTCCCGAAAAACCTTTTCGTGTTTCTGTAGCAAGGCTTGAATGTCACTTGGGTGTTGTGTGCTGGTCTCTGGGGGTTTCCTGAAGGTGACCAAACATTCTGCAGCCCATTCTATATCATCCTGTCGGAGCACTGCCTCCATTCTCTGTGATGAGACCGGTTTTGGGGGATAAGTGTTCATGCCCCTCAAAACTACCATTTTGCCATCTGGCCCCTGGAACTCCATTTCCATTGCCCTGTAGTCTGTAGTGTATTTCCCTATAGAATTAAGCCACTGAACACCCAATACCACATGAGTATCTACTACATCCACTACATAGAAAGAGTCTGTCATCTGATAGTTACCTAAGGCAACATTCAGTTTTGGGATCCAGTAGTTGCACTCCATGCTGGAGTTCCTGGCTACTACTACAGTGAATCCCTCGAACTTCTCGGTCTGAATACCTCTCTTGGCTACCCAAGCGGAGTCAATGAAATTGTGGGTGGCTCCCCCATTAATCAATACTCCTACTCTGTGACCCTGTACTACTCCCCTGACCCTGAGAGTATGGAATCTTGGTACTCTAGATAATGTAGCAATGACTCCCTCTGGTGTATCACCCTGGTGTGAATCCTCTTATGTGGCCTCCTGATCATCGTCATCCTCATCACTGTCTGAATACACCTCAATGTAGTGAGCCTTCGCCTTCCCTGCACACCTGTGTCCTGGTACCCATGGTTCCTGACAGGTGAAGCATCGCTTCTTCCTTCTCAAGTCTTTCCTAGTGTCCTCATCTAACCAAGTTTTCTTGGGCACATCCTACTGGAAATGTTTCCTGTCCTTGTCCCTAACAGGAAAATTGGTTTTCAGCGGAAATTTGTTTTTGGGCACTGAATCCTGAAGATCCCTTGCCCTGCTAATAGCATCTTGTAGAGTGAGGGGTTTGTAGGATTTCACCCATCCCCGTAGTGGCTCTATGAGGGCCTCAGTAAATAACATAGTCAATATGCTCTCTGAGACATCTGTTACCATAACGGCTAGCCTTTGAAATTCTGCAATGAAAGCTTCTGCACTACCAGTCTGCTTGAGTTGAGCCAACTCCCTGAAATGGATCTCTGGATCTTTCTTATCAAACCTCTCTATGAGTTTCTGAGTGAACTCACCGTAAGAATGTATGGTGTTGTGACCCAATGTCACCAATCTGTGGTACCACCATTCGTGAGCTTCTTCGTCCAGGTGAAGTGTAGCCAACTTAATGGCGTTTGTCTCTGTCATGGGGTTGAGTTGAAAATAGGTATCCAACTTTTGGACCCATGTTCTCGCTGATCCTCCGTGAGTCCCATCAAAGTTTGGGATGGTTAACCTGCCCAAGGTCTTCTGCAGCTCATAGTTGTGATTGAAACCCTTGTTGAAATTCCTGGGCCTGTTCCTACTCTTCATGTTGTAGAAATACGAGAAATACATGGTAGCATGAAACTCATCCCCTAAGTCTTCGTACTCCTGCAAATAAGCCCCAAAAGGCTCGCTAGGTTCTACCTGCATGACCGGGCCCCCTACTGTATCTGCTAAGAAGTGAGGCATGGTAGGCCTGATAGTAGGTCTGCTGTATATGTGCGGAGTGTTTTGGAGGTTAGTGTACGCCATATTTCCACTGCTGCTTGAAGATCCCCGATCTACCGGTGAGGGAGGTGTACTGTTGATACATGTTTCCGGTTTCGCTGATAGTCTGTTGATTGCATTGAGGACTTCTTTTTGTCCTTTGGCTAAGTCTTGCAATGTAGAGACCAAGCTGCGAAACTCCATCCGATCCTCCTCTTCTCCCATTCCTTTTCCCCTATTTGAATGTATACCTGTTTGTTCCATGTCTGAATTGGTATCTTCTAGTTGGATATCTTCAAATTCTTCTGTGTATCTACTCTTCCTCCTCCCATAGGTTACAAAAGGATCTCCTTCTGTATTCGTCTACTTTTCATCTCTTAATCCCACAGCTGGCCAAGAAAACAGCTCTGATACCACTGTAATATCCAAATCCCGATATTTTCTATTTCTAAGCAAAAAGGCTGATACAACTGGGCATGCAAACTGCCATGCAAAAATCCCTATTTTATAGGAAAAATTAGGGTTAGGGTTTGTGAGATAGAATGAACACTTACCACTGATAAGCCGGCTGGACTGCTTCGGAGAAAGTATGCAAGCACTGAGAGCTGGATCGGAGATGAACTGATCTCCTTTGCTTGCGGTGAACCCCCAGCAGCAAGACGCCTAGTTAGAAAAGGATGACGCCCTCAGGGAAGAAGGTGTCTGATGGAGCTGTGGATTTGCGGGGCTGATAGCATTTCCGTGCCGGAGAGATTGCCTGATACAAGAGTGATTTCTGAGTCCTCTAGGCACGATAGCGACTTGCTTTTGAGAGACAGCTGCTCATGCCCCTGGAATCCCGAAACTGCTGATAACTGTTTCGGATGGGCACAGATGGATCTGATAATCACCGGGTACCAGAGTATGATGCTAATGATGAGAATGGTGCCTGAGTTTCGGAAGGAAACTGAGATCTGAAGGCCCCACAGCTGATTAGGGCTTTCCGGCTGAAAACCCCCCCTTTACGGCTGCACACGTGTCTCTGCAACGATCTATACCATATGCTAGATAACTGATGAATGAATGAAGAACAAGTGGTGAACCAGTATGGCTTACCCTGAATAAGACTAGGGCAGATGTTCCACTGCCGAAATCCTGTTAGCTGAAGACTCCGTCTCCAACCCCAACTGCTGTGCTGCACTCTGTGCTGCTATCCAAGAGCCCCCAAAATAATCATAATCCAAAGTGAAGTCTCCTCTTGCTTTATCCTCTATTTATAAAATTCAAGTGCGCAAAACCTAATCTTTGACCTAATTAGGTCGCTTTATCTTCTAATTTGCCGTTGACTTGCATGCATGTGGATGGATACTTAAAGAGTGCATGCATCATTAAATAATGCTTGGATGGCATGCACGAAGGTGGCCTTTGGCCCCGGTGGCCCTTCTTGACCAAATGATGATGCTCTAGATCTTCTATGGATGGCATCAGTCCTCAGCTGATTCCCTAGCTGTCAGTAACCGCTCGAACCCACAGGAATCACATAGGTTAGCGGTTTTGGCCCTCAAGGCCTAATTGGAAGAGGACATTACATTTTGGGATCAGCCATGATATCATGGTTCAGTAGAAAGCAGTCCAGTGTTGCCCTCAGTACAGTCGAGACTGAATACATTGTTGCATGTTCATCCTGTAGTGAAGCAGTATGGCTTCGCAAGATGTTGGCAAGATTGTTTGATGTATAGATATATGTGATTGATATCCATTGCGATAATCAGAGTTGTATTAAGATGACAGAAAACCAAATGTTTCATGATAAGTCAAAACATATCGAAATTAGATATCACTACGTCCAGGATCTGGTGCAGAAGGGAGTTGTAAAGCTCAAGTATGTTCCTACAAAGGAACAAGTTGTTGATGTATTGACTAAGCCTCTGTCTCGTATAAAGTTTGAACACTTTCAAGACAAGCTTGGTTTAGTCCAAAAGGACCTCCCTCGAAAGAGGGAGTGATGATGATGATGTGGTAGGTTTCTTGTTGCAGTGGTGTATCCCCATGCCAAAATCGGACTCTAGATCACACTTTTATTACAACTTGAAATTTTGCATTTAAACCGTTAAAAAATGGCTTGATTTTGCGATTTTTTTTTTATTTTTTTCCCGGAATTAAAAAAAAAACTAGGGGGACCTAGTACATGTTCATAATGACTCAAAACCATGACTAGCATGCTTATATACATCGACACATAGAATTTAATAGCCTACCCGGGTTTAACCACCAGGACGAAAATTCCAGCTTTGGAGGAGCGGTGAAAAACTCAAAAATTATACATCGTTTATTCAACATTGCATAATTGACAAGGGAAAAAACACCTGGGAATGATCAGATTGGTGTCTAAGTCCTAAGAAGCCAAGTCCTTTACAAAAAGTTTCCATGCTAGCATATTTATTACAAAAATCCCCGCCCTAATGAACCATGGAACTTTCTAAGCACTAACAATGAACAACTGGCATGTTCATGACTTTGATAACTCACTAGAAATCCACTAAGTGCAAAATGTTGAATTTTTAGCATTAGCATAAACTTTAAAAAATTTCAGATGAACTTAAACAAATCAGCAGTGTAGTAAAAACACATTCATCACATCAGCACACATGGACACAATATTTTTTAACTGGGGAAACCTTCAAAGGACAAAAACCCCAAAAGCATTAATAGTTCATCTCGTGAATGAGATGACTCAAAAAATTCTTCCAAAAGTTTCTCAATTCCATATCTCCAATTTACCCATAGTACTGTAAAATTTATCAGTAAAAATCAAACTGATAATTTTACCCACAATTTCTAGAATTACAAAAATTTCCCAAATTAGGGCTTTTTTAAAAACACTGAAATTTTCTCTCTTGTCTACAAAAATCAAACTGTACACATCAGATCTAAAAATACCTGACTGGCTGTCCTTTGCTACCGTACATCCGTACGGATCTGTATGGATCTGATTGTAGGGCTACTCATTGACTGTTCTGATGCTCGACTTGTCTTTTCTTTCTGCCTGGAGAGAGAAAAATGGACAACTCGTGAAGAGAGAGAAAGGGGGAAAATGGCTGCTTAGAAAAAGAGGAAAACTGCCCCAAAAATGAAATGCTAAAGGTAGCTGTCCACAAAGTGCTGAAGATTGATTTTCTGATAAAAACCTTAGCTGAGGGTTTGCTGGAAATGAATGCCCTAGTTGAGGCAAAAACAATCTTCAAGAAGACTTCAGTAAAATACAGTGTTCCACGGGGACACGTCTCCCAGGGTCGGGGGCGCTTCCCACGCCCCAGGGGCTGGGAGGCTCCATGGAAAACGTTTCCTAGCGCCCCCCATTCTGCGAAACTTGGGGAAACGTAGGTCTAGGAGTTCCCGGGTTGGGGGGGCTCCCATAGGCCCCTCCCCCCCTCAAATTTTTAAATATTTTTACTTAAAAACAAAAATGGTCCATCTTAAATTTTAGTCTTTGGTCATTATAAATCGAAATAGAAACAAATAAAAAAAAACAAACATTGATATGATATGCTTGGCTATAACGATTACATTTACATTACACTAAACTCTTCGGGAGTTCACATAAGAGTTTATATGTTGGAGTTCATATTTTTTTATTTTTCTATTTTTTTTAATAATTTTAGAGACCTCGACGCCCTCCCGCTCCCTTGCCCCCAAAATACCCCAAAATCTTGGGGTGTCTCTACACGTCCCCAATGTGCGTTTCTCTGCTCCCACGCTTTCGCATCTCATAAACTTGGTGGAACACTGGTAAAATAGCAGCATCACCTGTGAGAGAAAACTTGTGTGTGTAAATGAGAAGACTTGATATTATTTTATAGCCTTTGTTCACCTGTAAGTGGACAAGATTAGGAAAAAATAAAAAATAATAATATTTTTATTTTTTTCCTAATTTCACTTTCACTTTTACCATGTTCAGAAAGTATAGAGTACACAACTTAGTACATGGAAAGAAATTGATATTAATATTAATATATATCTAATAAATAATAATTATTAATTAATTTATTTTTTATTTAATATATTAATTATATTAATTTTATTATCTTTACTTATTTTTATTATATATAATAAAATGTAAAAAAAATTCCAATTTCAATGATATTAACTCTTTTATATAAAATAAAATTAAATCTTGGCACCCTCAAGGACTCGGGTTGAAGGCATGGACTCTACGCACCACATGGATTGGGGATTCGGGGGTCACGGGTGCATCAGGAAGCACTTTTCCATGTCTCCGACAACCTCCATAACATTCTTTCCCTTGCCATTATTGAACGGATATTAATCATACAAAATTTGAATTTTTAACACAGGATATTAATAATTTCAAAATTTGAATTTCTAAAATAATAATATTAATATAATTTTAAAACTTGAATTTCTAATATAACAAGAGCCACAAGGTGGCAATGTCAAGGCATTTACTAATGACTATTTTAATTTAACGAAAGTTATAAAAATATGGTATTTTTGTCACAAAATTGTAAAGAAAAAGAAAAAAATTACTGCAAAATTTCATAGTTATCCAAACCCAAATTTCCTAGCACCAATAAAATGATGAAACTTAAAGTCTTACCATAATTTGATATACAATATAATTTTTTTATTTTTTAAATTAATATTTTATGTCAAAAGCTATGAGCTTATTGTTTTATCTTGTAAAAAATTATAATTATTAATTCTGAGTTTATTTGTAACACTAATCATTAGTAAATTATGGAAAACTAACATTATAGTGTAAGAATTGAATAACGAAATCATAAGCATTTGTATTCACATCATTTTAATAATATTTTAATTGTATTCATATATAATATTTTAAGTTATTTTAATTATATATTAAGTTACATTAGAGTCTTTTACATAAAAGATAAATGAATACTAAAAATAATTTTAAAAAATAATTAAAATTAAAATATTAAATTACATTAAATTAGTTAAATTTTAATATATTATTATAATGGTAAATTAACATATTATTTATAATGATAAATCTATATAATGCATCATTATTTTCCTTATAAAAAATAAATGTTAAGTAGAAATAATGCAGAAGCAATGCTTACTATTTGAGTAACGATTGATATTTTAGTGGATAGTAACCATGGAAGTCAATGAATTTACACAAACTGGAAAATGCTTTCTAATTAATCTCCTTCGGATAAATAATTGTGTTTATTGGCTTTAATATGATTAGCAAATATTGTATAACCACATAAGAAACCTTTATGAATAATTTTTTATAAGCGTGAATAATGTTTAAAATTCAATAATATGAAAGTTATTCACATATACAGCTTAACCCTATCTCATAATTTTGAAAGCGTGGCCCGTAGCTGTCATGACTCATAACTATCGAACGCAGAAGTCTATTAGGTAGAGCAATATTTAAACTAGTAATAATACATCAGTCTAAAGAATTAATTATTATTAAAATAATATACGGAAGAAGATCATGTTCATAATATTAGTTAGGTAGCAACATTTAAACTAGTGACAAAACATATTGTACAGAGTAAATTATTTAAGTAATATATCCGGAGTCGGAAAATATCATGTTCACATATCAATATTACTCGGAGAAAATCATGTCGGAGTAATATTACTTGAATTATTTTAAGATAGTTTCAGTGATAATACATGAGGGCTTTAAGTCATACCTATCTTCAATGTATTTGTTAAATTACTTTAATATAGCTTTGCTAATTGATACATAAAGGAAAACACATTTTTGTTGTTGTTTGCATCAAAAACAAATATGCTCTGCTCAGTGTGCAGGGATCATTTTTTTTCACAGGGAAAAGTCAAAAACATTATTATATATATATATGTATGTATAATATGAAGTTACATTTCACATGATCTCAAAAAACCTGGTGTTTCAGCTCCAAATTGTTCTGGATCTGGTCATAAACCAAATATTACAATGATAAAAAAACACAACTACTAACAACAGCTGTATAAAGCTTTGCTTCTATAAGACTGATCATAAATGTCTTTTAGTGGCGCTCCACTATTCACAAAACTTAACAAAAATACTCTGTAACAGGATAGCTAGAAGAAACTCAAATATAGTTCCAAAGAGAGAGAACATCGATGGGGTCTATAAAATCTCAAAAAAAGAATAAGAGAATGAGGATAGCTGAAGCTTGAATGCTCATTGCTTATTGTATTATGTAATTTGTCATTCACCCATTTCAAACTCAAATATAGTTTCAAAGAGAGAACATCAATTGGGTCTATAAAATCTCAAAAAAGAATAAGAGAACGAGGATAGCTGAAGCTTGAATGCTCATTGCTCATTGTATTATGTAATTTGTCATTCACCCATTTCCTTGTTTAAATTTGTATTATGTAATTTGATAGTGAATCAGCTTCACAATTCCTTTCTCTGTAAATATGCCTAAACATGACTGTTTCCAACTTACCTTGCAGATCTTTTACCTCTTCAGGGTTCCTTACAACGGCTGTTTAAACAATAACCTATAATAAACTATTTTAGCAATTAACTATAATAAACTATTTTAGTGATAAAAAAAGCTGTTTAAACAATAACCTATAATAAACTATTTTAGCAATTAACTATAATAAACTATTTTAGTGATAAAAAAATGAAATCGGAAGCATCTTGATTCACTTTGTAACTTCCTTTGCAATTATGTTGTGTATCTTTATAACCTAACCCAATCCACACTAGTCATTAATTTAAGATTAAATCAGGTGTTTCTTAAAAATGTACCAATAAAAAAGCATTACTTTGTTTAGTCATGGGTTGAAATCTAACAGGGGTTTGAGTATGGAAGCCGCTTATGAGGCTTTGACTATCCGAAAGGGTGTCTAGGCTTTATTTCCAATTCTATATATTTGGTGGACTCAATATAGTATTAAGATACTAAGATTTGAGTTATATGGATGATATTTTTCATGTTTTGATGTTAAATTAGTAAGGCAATATATTGTATTTACTAAATTATAAAAAATAAAAATAATCCCTAAATAAAAAATAAAAAACAATTTCATCATTTTATTATATTCTATATTTAATATATTAGCTTAAATTTTCTACATAATTTAATCAATTTTATTCCTTGGATAATTTAATCAATTTTATTCTTATATTTAAAATATTAATTTATATTTAACTTTAATATAATTTATATTTTTAAATATATTTAATAAACTTCTTTCTTATTTTAAAATAATTTTTAAAAAATTTCATTTCTCCTAGATGATCATAATTCTTCATAATTGTTTGTCCTTATGCATAATTAGAAACAATATTGTAGCCTAAAACTCAGCGTTCCATAGATGAGTTGATTTTTTGCAAATGGATATATATCCAATAATGAAGCTGGGTTGATGTCATCAAACAAAATGGGATTTTAGGACAATAAAGATAGAAAGGGACTTTGAGCTAAATACACCTAACCTTTATAGCCCAGAAAAAACCAGCCTTTATACACCTAACTTATAGCCTCTGCTACCATGGTTGTTCACATGGAAAAACTTAGAAGCTATCTTTTTTATTTGCTTTATTCATACATACTGAAAAGCCTCACCCGATAAGTTATCTTACCTACCTAAGCATGTTTAATTGATAGCTAGCCGAATCGTGGGGTGAAGCTGGTTGACCTCTTTCTCTAGCTCAAGAAGCTTCTTCCTTTCCTCTCTTAATTTTTCCCATTTCATTTTTTCATAAGCATAAAACTCTGCCCATTGCTCCCTTAGAATATTAATTCTTGATTCATGCTCTACCAAGGGTATTACCCCTCTTCCATAGGCTTCAAGAGCATGTTTCCACTTGGCCAATTTTGCTTTTCAGTGTTATACCTCTAGGAAACTTCTAAGCATATGATATTACCTCTAAGTTCCTAACAATTTAGTGGTCATTGGGAAGTTTATTAACACCTTCTGTGAACATACAATTGGAAAGTAGCAGCCTAGTATGGCTTCATATCCATTTTACCACTGTTTGGGCCCAACAAAGTCAGCAGCAAATGCCATTTTACCACTATTTGGGCCTAACAAAGTCAGCAGCAAATGCCATTTACAACATTTTGTAGATGCATTCTATGCTCATGTGTGCCTGCAAGTCATTGTAGATGCATTCTAATACGGCTTCATATCCATTTTACCTCTGTTTGGGCCCAACAAAGTCAGCAGCAAATGCCATTTACAACATTTTGTAGATGCATTCTATGCTCATGTGTGCCTGCAAGTCATTGTATACAGAAGAAATGTAGTCACTTAAACTGTGGTTGTGGTTGTTGTTGTTACAAAATGATACTACTCAATTGTGTTAACATAACTCTCACGGTCAAGCAAAATTCAATAAACTTCTATCTAGAAAATATATGCAATGTAGAGCTTTTTATGCCTACAAAGTTTCGAGGCTTGATTGCTCTCATTTACATAAGAATGCCTAGATTATTCCTTTCTGCAACATCCATAGTAACACCGACGAACCGTGCTTTCAAACAAAGGTCACCATTTAAGAGCAAAATATCTTCATATTGCATTTGCATTGAAGTGCCTCTCTGTAACATGCACACAAAAATTTAAAGACACATAGGACAACACTCCCAAGGATTAGTAAATAACCATAAAAACATAACATTAAACTTTGTCAGGTACAAAGGTCTATAAGGTCTATAAGTAAGAGAGATCAAGATTCTGTAGCTTCTTGCATTTTACCACAACCAGCTAAACTCCAAGGTCTGTGATCCCACCCACCACTCAAGATTCAAAGTATGTAATTTATTGCAGTCTACAGCTCTGCATCTAAGATCTATGTCACAGATTTACTTTCATTTCACTAATTTTAAAGGTTGCAACTTCTTGGAATGTGTTGTCTTTTGCATTTTCAAACTATGTAATTTACTGCAGCCTACAACTCTGCATCTAAAGACCTATGTCACGGATTTACTTTCATTTCACTAATTTTATAGGTTGCATCTTCTAGGAATGTGTTATGCCTTTTGCATTGTAATTAGTGATTTCAATCCAAATGGAATGATTGATTTTGACCAAAGATTGAAAACTTTTAACCAAGGCCCAACTTTTGAATTGTTTGAACTTTGAAGATTACTTTGGTGATAGATGAGGGCTTTAGCTCTCAGCTCAAGAGGGCTTGAGGGATTTAGTGATAATTTAATTAGAATTGGGCTTTAGTGATAATTTAATTAGAATTTGAAGCTTTGGGAAGTGCTCTTAGCTTAAGAGGGCTTGAGGGCTTTAGTGATAATTTAATTGGAAGTTGAATCTTTGGGAAGCATTTGCCTCACACCCATATCTATTTGCAAAGGTCCCTGATATAGATTAGTGTAGTTGGGTTTCACTAAATCATCGAGGAAATGATACAGATTAGTGTAGTTGGGTTTCACTAAATCATCAAGGAAATGATACAAGGGGCCAACTTAGTTGTTAAATGTTAAAACAATTAATCAACATCATAGATCCTCATATCCTAAAATGATACAAGGGGCCAACTCAGTTGTTTATATGTTAAAACAATTAATCAACATCATAGATCCTCGTATCCTAAGCATAGGCACCGATCAAAGTATTAAAGATCATAGGATTCAAATTAAAGATGTACAAAATAGGATAAGCAAGTACAAAATCAGGCATGGAAAGTGAGAAATGCAATCCCACCAAGAGCAAAAAGGTAGGTACTGTTACCCCATTTCGTATGAGTGTCCACATGTGATGATGATATCTTAGTTGATGTGGATTTAAATACAGATGGTTGTGAGTGTGCCTATTAAGGATTTGGTGGTATGAACTATCGAGAGCAGTCTGGATGACCTACAACAATCCATGAAGTTGGGAAGCATCTAAACATTCCAAGGACAATCTGAAGGTCTGTGCATCATTACAGCAGTAAGGAGGCTTTAAGCATTCTTAAGAGTCAATCTCGGGCATATTCTAGGTGTTTCTAGGCACTTTTTGGTAAACAACAACAATCAAGAAGAATTGACAACAGAAGGGTACAACAACCACAGTCAACTACAACAATGAAGAGGGCAATTTGGGCTCATTTTTGGAGCTGAAAATGGCATGTCATTCATCTACAAAATTTATGGGCTGATCTTAAGCATTGACAACTCTGGTTGGATTGTGTATTTCTCTGCTTTTTTTCGGTGCACTGCAGTTTTCTTTTTCACTTTCTATATTCTTGATTTTGTATTCATGATCATCCCAATGCTTTACCAAAAGACCAATGGCAGCTTGGAGTGCATTAAAATGAGGCAGTGGGAATTAAAGCTCAATCCGTCCATGAAGTGATAAAAATTTTCCCTAGGTAATCTGTCATCCGAAAGGAAAAATTAATTTAATTTTGGCACCTCTTAAAATGCCTTTATGCCTTTTGATATTAATTTTAAATACAGCCATTTTTTCAGATGGCTATCATTCAGGATTAGGTGAAGCTAGTTTAAATTTAAATACATGTGGCACTGTTTGTTTTGATAATGTTCAATATTATGTCTCTGTCTGATTATAAATTTATTTAAATCGTTACATACATGATGTCCATGGTTTTGGGTAGCCTTGATTCTAAATAGGTGGTTTGGGTAACATCAACTTAATTTTTGGATTCACTGTTCTAAATAGGTAGTTTTTAGCGGAATTGGATTCATTAAATGTCATAATAATCTTAGATTTTTTTCACGAGGCCATTTTTTTTTACAAGATGCTATGCGATGGACATAAAGGGCATGTTTAAAAAAAAAATCCTTTATGTTTTCCTCTTCCCCTATCATATTTAAAATTAAAAAAAAATTGATATATATTTGATACCTGTTTATTTTCTTGTAAAGAAACTCCAATATGATGCCCAACACATTAAATGAATGTTATTAAATATGATGCTCAACAAGTTTGATCAGGGGTTGCCAGCTACGCACATAAATAATTTAGTGAGAAGCAATTAAGTTAAATTACAGGACAACAATAGGACAAGCTGGGTACAAGCGCGAACAAAGCAACAACCACACGACGAATAGGCAGTTACCATACACACAGATTTATCAGATACTGTCTAGAGATTTTCTCTTGGATATTTGTGATATCGGTTCTTAGTATTATATACTGTCTACAACTACTTTGATAATATTTGCAAGTTATTTACCTATTCATTCAGATTTGAGTATAGGTTCAGTCAGCAACATCGGGAGGAGTCGTTCAAGTGGAGATCAAGTGAGCTAGTGGAGTTGATGTACCTATTCAACTAGCTCTCATCTCATGTTGTTTATCAAGGGATATCAGGTTCTGTATCAAGGGATTGAACCCCGGGTGGGCGAACCGGTCGGGGTTTCAACTTGGTACTAAAATCAGAAACTGTTCTACATGCTTATCTCCAGATATGAGATTCATTCTTAGATCAATCAAGACCTAGTTCGTCAGCTTGGAACAAGGAAGAAAGTTCAGTCGAGAAGTTGAAACTTCTCCTATTTCTATTCATCATCGGATATTTACTAGCGAGATCTTCACTAGGAACTACATAGATTATTATTATTATTCAAATTAGCAATAAAAGCTATGGGTTTAATAACATCACTTACATATTTTGTCTCTTGAAAGTAAGTATTAGTCTATATACTATGCATGTTGTAACCATCTCATTACTACCTTATAACTTTTATTATGCTTTCGTATCTTTTTGGTTTCTCTTGTAGTATAGAGAGGCAAAAGTATTTATGGTAGGAAAGATAATAAGTTAGTCTTTTTAGTATTCTATAGTTTGGATTAAGGATTTAAGATTAAGAGGGTTAGGAAGTAATAACTAGTTAGTTTTTATTATATTTAGTACAAAGAGGAATAAATATACTTATATTGCTTTCTGAAGTTAGCTTAATATATCCTTATGTTTATTAGTCTCTTAGATAAAGGAACACTTAATTTGTTTATTAGAGGAGAAGCAGGAACACTTAATCTGTTTATTAGAGGAGAAATAGGAACACCTACTTCATAGAGTTGTCATTATCTTTTTCTCTTTCTACCTTATATAGTAGAAGGCTCTTTGATATGGAGGATGATTCTTTGTGTTAGAGGATTCTCCTTATTATGTAAGTTAGTTATATATATTTAGTATAAGGAGGGATAAATATAAAGGAACACTTAATTTGTTTATTAGAGGAGAAACATGAACACTTAATCTGTTTATTAGAGGAGAAATAGGAACACCTACGTTTGAGGTCTTCCTAGACTCCTAGCTGCTTGTCTCCCAGTTGAATAACTGTTATCGGGTACACGATCCTTGTTCTTTAGAAAGTTCCTGCGCACTAGACATTTGGTTAGACATTTTGAATCCATTACATTCATGCATGTTCCTATCCTAGAAGTCTCAATAGTGTAGCATACCAAATGACTAATGACGTTCTAGAGTGGCACATTAATCATCGCATATAGGAAATAAAACTGCATCATGCATCATCATATAATCATGCATACATATGTCATATACATCATATAGGAATCATCATAAAAAAGACTCATAAAAAACACATAAAAAGTGCATCCACGTGCATATATATCATGTCACAATGTTCAGTACAAAATGAGAAGCTCCACAAGCTTTCTCGTCTGATCATACATATAGTACAAAAATCCATGTGCACCACTACACCAGGGGGTAGCATCACTAACTCCTAGTCAGAGTTAGAGTCACCCTCCTCGTACTTTGGGTCTATGTATTCCTTCGTGTCCTCCTCATCAAAGTCCTGCTCCTCCATGGGCACATCACCGTGTGCCGCTACTCTGACATACTCAGCAGCGATTGTGATCCTCCTCATAAGGGGGTCCACTCTAGAGGATCTCGGTATCATGCAGCGATCAGATCATCATCAAGGTAGTGCCACCCGTCATTAGTGACCCCATTCAAAAAACGCTCAACATCGAGTCGAAGTGATTCTAGCATACTTCAACGCCTCTTGTTCTTGTGAGTTGGTGGATATAACCCCTCCATTCTGCCCCTTTGTCTCTGATTGCCTTTAGTACCTTAGTGGTAGCTAGTTTATGTGTGTTATAAATACTGATGGCATACTGTGTGCTTATGTAGACATCGAATCACATGAATGAAACCACATAAAGCATCATGTATATGTACCGTTGGGTCCCCAGACCTGACCGGGTGGTCGAGGCATCTTTGGGTCTCCTCGATAATCCATCCATGGATACAGATAGTCCTCTATAAGAACTGACAGCTATCGCCACTATGTGAAAATCTCTCGGGTGAAGAACTGCCCCACTAGGCTTCCTCCCTCCCTGATCATCATCTCTCTCCACCTCCTCAAGCGAGGCTCACGAGGTCCTCCCTCACGTACCTCCAGATGCGATCGTAGAGTAGGCAGCCGCTCAAAAAAGAATGAGCACAAGAACAAGGGAAAACATAAGTCCCCTCTCACTGAACTCGCATGGTTCAGCGGATGCCGAACCTAAGTCAGATACATCTGGGCCCACCCAAAGTGGGTGCCCCTCAAAACACGCTCCACAATCTAGAGCTGACTGCTTGAGATCTTGTGCGGTCTCGATGATCCCTGTATCCGCAACACCATCACTGCCACATCCCGAGTCGCAAGGATCTCAATGTCATACACCAGTATGTATGATGAGTGCATTGATGCAGAGGTTGTCCAGTGGCACACCATATGAGAGCTTCGACATAGTGTCGCCGATCACACCCAACATAGGGATCCCAATCAGAAAAATGATATCGAGGAGCGTGATCTCGAGCTGCTCCTCCTAGATGATAAAACACTTTGCATCCTGGTCCTAGAAGCTCACCATCTTGTCTAGTAATAGCTCTGTTGAACGCATGAGCAGGATCTGAAAGTACTTCCATAACCCACAACGAGCAAGCATGCCCTGCACTGCTGGATCATCGTGCACCTCCTCTTGGAGGTTCCCAATATCTTGCTCTCGCCACGCTACCTATGGAATCCTACACATACACACAGTCCCTATTAGGTCCATTCATGCACAAAAAGTCATCCTGGGATGAGTCGCTCATTTTCGGCCTTTTTGTGTGACCCAAGTCACTCAAAATCTCCGGACAGGAGCGATGGGGTCGCTTTTGTCTGCTGAACAGGTGCGACCTGGGTCGCTCTTATCTGCCCGATAGGTACGATTGGTTCGCATTTGTCAGTGCGATATGAGAAACCTAGGTCACACATTTTCCCTTGAAAAGTGTGACCCGGCCTCGAGAACTCTTTGAGCTTGGCACAGGCTCCAGGATGAGCAAAACCATAAAATAAACCACTGAAAAAGACGGGTTCGACGAGAGATCTTACCTGCAAGTCACAGCTCGGAAAACCATCGGTCCAGTCGGAAGAAATCAATGGTTGAGTTCTGGGGTCCTCCACTCCAACTCGGCACTAACCAGTTAAAATGACACATGTCATGTGGTCCCCCCTTGTTTACAGGCCTCCATTTGGTCTAGTTTTTCTTCTGTGCACTACAAAATCATTCGGAGTTCATTTGAGATGTCGTTCGCACCACCGGGTTTGGTTTTCTGCCCTCTGTCTTTTGACGAGACCCGTGTCTCGTGCTCTCACTATGATTTTTTGGTCCATTTCCGGGAAGTCTCCTCAATTTGCATGCCATCACGCGAATCACCCATTGTATGTATTGGCATGTTCACGAGCCATCCACTCCATCCATACTACATAGTTGGCCATATTTTACCACCATTCATCAGTGTTCTGCATTTATTTCTCTCTCCATGTTCACAACATAACCTCTTTCCATATAGTGAACACTTATCCCTTGCTTTATTGACCATTACGGAGTTTCTGTTAAGCTCTTTTCCGATTCCTAAAAGAATGAAAATATTGCAGAGCACGCTTGCTTCCTTTCACGCTCGTTAAATTATTTGAAAGGGCGTCTATGTGGCCTTGTTTATTTCTTTTTTTGGGCCATCTAGACTATTATAAGAAAAGGATCATCATAGCACCTTCCATCTAGGAATGTTTCCCTTTGTATACTTTTATGCTTTCTCAGACATTGGGACCGCACTTTACGAAAAAGCTCATTAAGGGTTGTCTTAAGCTCTTTTTCAGCCCTCTCATAAAGAAAAGATTGCTGAGCAAACTTGGCTTCGTTCATGCTCGTAAAAGAATTTGAACAACCGTCCAGTCAGTATAGGTTTAACCTTTTCCGGTCTAGTTGGAATACCAACGGTAAAGAAGTCTTCCTTCCGTAAAGGTTGGAAGATCTCTCCTTTGTATACTTTTATCCTTTTTCAGGCTTAGGAGACTATTAAGAAAAAAGAGACCACATTGGAGTCTTCTTCCTATTTTTCAAACTCTCTAAAAATGAAAACACCATCTAGCATTTACTTTCTCGGGCTCGCTAAAAATCCACGAGATCGTGTCATATTGAGCTTAATTCTATCCCTTCTTCGTGCTCCTTAAACTATGAAGAAGGCCCAAACGATGTCTTTAGGCGCCACCACATATGATATCACAGTATGAGAACTTCCCCCATTGGGTCGCCTTTGTTCAGAGTATTCTGCGATGAGTCTTCCTTGGATCCCCTGGATATCACTAGTCCAGTTACCTCCCTTAGTATTTCCCATTTGTAGTTATCTTCCCGGTATTACAGCTATGATCCCTCTCCCATGAGTCAGTTTCATTTTATTTCTAGGTTAGCCCTATTGTCATACTCTGAACAAAGGAAGTTTGAGCCCCCCGTACTCCCCTGCCCCTGTTCCCCCATTCAGTGTGTCAGTCCCCAGATTGTTCCACATCTTTGGTTATCCCCCTTGTGCTTCTAGTCAAGGAAACATCATTGCCTTGATTAGTTGTAGGTCTCCCTCTGTTGACTATAACACATCTATTCCATTGTATAGACCCAAAGGTCCTTGTATCCTGGTTTCATTCACCTCATTGATGAGTTCCTTGGACCACTTGAAAGGAGTCATTAGTGCCTTTCGAGTTGGTTGTGTCTCACATGCTCGACTTCAGCTACATCATCACACCGTTGAGATTCGTATAGGGTATTGGTCTGTTCCTTATTTGGTCGAAGACCCAGGTTGTCACCTAACTCTAGCACATTGGTGAGTATACTATGGGACCCACACAGTTTTTTGTCCCTTGTGATTTTTGGGCTACGTTGGCGACAGTTTTCAGAAGCTCCTTGTGTCTTGCTTCCATGTATCTCCAGTACTTGATGCTATATATCGTACCACAGAAATTTTGACTCTCAGTCATTGAGTCACTCCAGTTATGTACACTTCCAGATCAGTTGTCATGATATTGCATTCCATGAGAATGTTGCTGTCTCTATGTATCAATTCTTCAGATCAACATTGTATTCAACCTCCCATTGAGGCCACCATTATGTATCATCATTTGTATATGTATTGATCAACTCCCATGTTTTGAGCCTTGATCCCATTATTTATTCTCTTGACGTTGTTACAAGAATGGGTATGCCCGCCTCGCCCATATACATGTCACACATTATATGTATCTCATCCATTTTTGAGAACCCATAATAAAAAACCAAAAGCCATCGTAGTTCGAACGAGGAGGCTCGACTTCTCCGCGGGTCTCTCCAATATCTCCACTGTTGTCACCATTCTTTCCATGATCCTATGATGTCCATCAGCTAACAATGAGCTCTTTCCCTCACACATCAGGGGGCAATCTGTTAAGACTAAAAACTTAAAAGTGTTCACCTAGCTCTACATGCTCTAAACCATATACATACATCATATTTTCACCATATTTTCCTTACTTTTGACCTTCACAATTGTATTTCCACAAAAAGTGGTCTAAAACACCATTATTCCTTCCCATAAATGAAGGGAGAGTGAGCATTTATTATGGTTTACCTTCACTCTCTCCCAAAAAATTTTGAAAAACCCTAAAAAAGAGAAAAGGTCAAAAACCCATGATTTATATCATGGGCAAGAAAAAACCACGGATCATCACCTTGGGTTAAAAAACCCTAAGACCATACTATAAATACATTGTGAAAGCTTCTCCCAAAACACTCATACCTTTCCATTCACTTGTGGTTACGTTGGGCCATTTTGCTCTCAGCTATACCGCATCCTTTCCTGCCATTGTTCCCCTTGCCACACCATTTCCCATGGTGTACGTTGAGATTACTCCGTATCCACTTTGGATCCATTCCCCCTTTGATAACTGTCCGTGGAGACAACTGGAGAGCTAAGATGTGGAGGTATGAAACCACTTCTGAGGACACCTGTTATCAACCCAAATGGCACTTCTCCGTCCGAGTGCTGACACTTCATATATTGGCACACAAAAGGACACTTATGGATTAAAGTTTGCCTAAACACTATAGATGGGCATGACAGGAGATGCATTCACTACCCAACCAGCTTTCCTTTTTACCCTTTTATATGTTGATTGCTGTACGTGACTATCTCCACAGCAACTCACGTACATACACGATTATCTCCACAGCATCCCGCGTACTGTATGCGAGTATCGTCATTACAACCCGCGTACAGATCTGTACGCAGGTTCCCTTATAGCATCTCGCGTGTCATACACGGGTTGCTAGTATTCATACTCGCCTACACATCCATTCGACATTAAAAATAATAAAACACGATTAATGGAGATTTATTGAGCCCTAATCATTAACTATCTCAACTGTCTCAACCTCCTCAACCTTCGAAACTGCTCTATTTCTCAAAGTATAAATGGAGGCCTTGGGGAGGACATTAATCAATCATACTTGGAGAGCAAAGTTATGCAGGTGGTATATCTTCAGAAGTCTTTGGAGCAGCAGAAATCAGAGTCCTTTGGTTGTAGAGGAGTCCTTGTTTCAGGCGTTGGGTTGTACATTTATCTCATTCACTATTGTTAATAAAGAGAATTCTTCTTCCAACTTTGTGTTGAGTCTCTTTCATGTATCATGGTTTGATGAATATTTTTGATTAAGCACTCTATATATTGTTCATCTAACTTGTCATATATACATGTATAAGATTGTACTTGGAGAATTTTCTCTTTGCAGGTGAAGGAGGTGCAACCTTAAAAGCTTTGGAGAGGAGCAGAGCGAGAGAAGAGAAAGCTTGGATCAACCGTCGTTAATCGGGTGAGTTCAACATTCCTTCCTGTTCCTTTTCTGTACTTTAAAGCTGATTGTCTGCAAGTTTTAGAAGCAAGTTGGTAACCCCAGACCCTCGGTTACAAGGGTGTTTATTCCTGTACAACAGAACTGGCGACTCTGCTAGGGAGCCCAGACTGCTGTGCATTATTTCTATTGATCGTTGCCTAGTCTTTGCCTTGATTATATGTGTGGTCTCCTGTCTTGGTTCATGCTTAGGGTAGTGTTTGAAGACCTTGAAAATTTTTCTTTTTATTAGAAAATTTTGTACCTGTACGTGGGTTGCTCTTGCATACAGTCGCGTACAGAGACCTACATACGCGGGCTGCTCTATAGGACAATCGCGTACAGTATGCGGGTTGCCCTTGTACACCGTCGCGTACAAGTCTGAGTATTCAAATTTTTGGGTTAGGGTTTGCTTGTCCCTGTCCCTCTTTAAAGTTTGTTTGCAGGTTGGTCTTCCTTATAAGCATTGCACTGTGAGTTTGATGACCTTGTTAGCCACACCTTCCGCTTTCTTGTGAAGCCCTTGAGCTCTTATTGTTTGGATTGTCTTTCTATTTGCAACTTGAAGTGGATTTTCTTGTTTGGGTTATAGGTTCAAGTGTTGGTTGTCTGAATCAGTGATTAGGGTTCTAGACACTATTTATCCCATTCTATTTTCAGATAGTGATTGGTTTGCCACTTTTCTTTGTGTGATCTCAGTGTTTTCCTTACATTGTATCCGCTCAATCTAGCGTTCCAAGTCTTCCTTAGGTGGTTGATCTTTGGTCCTATTAACTTGATTACTTCACTTTTCTTACTTTATACAGTTTGTTTAATTCAAGCATACTCAAGTTTTGTGCATTTAGGTGCATAGTAGTCTTTGAGCATTTTAAAAAGTGAAATGAAAACATTTAGAAGCTTTTGCATTTGATTTTGCATAGAGTAGTTTTATTTTCAGTTTTTAAAATATAATCTCAAAAAACTACAAAAATATAGTCTTAGTATTCTCTTCATTGTTGCATTTTCATCAATTTATATTTACAAAAAGAAGAAAAAGAAGTTTGTTTTAGTAGTGATAGTTTTGCTTTGGAAACATACACCATTGTTTTTACATTTCTTATCGAGTCAAAAACATCATCGTCTTTCCCTCCACTTGCCTTCTAAGTAAAAAATAGCCCTTAAAATAAACGCAATAATTAAAATTTATTAGTAATTTTTATTTTTTAGGGCCATACACCTACTAGCTTAGGCTAGACTTGTGGGCTAGGAAGTGTAAACTTCCCATAAGTTTTAAAATTTAGACATAGTGGGCGAATCGATAGGTAAATCCTTATCTTTATCGATAGTATCTAGGAAGCTCCTCTCAAACGGGAGTCAAGCACAAGGCCACGTGGAGGCATTGGACTGAGGAGATAACCCTCCGATTCCTTGTCAAAATGTAAATCAGGACTTTTACGCATCTAGGGATTCTGTCCTAGACAGAGTTTCAGGCTTAGCTACCCTTCCCATGCGTACGATTCAAGCTTGCGACTGTCCCCCCAGACTGTTGGTATAGTTAAGGTAGCCTCTAGTCTCTTGACATCTAGGGTTCATACCTAGGTAAATCGGAAGGTTATTTATGGTTCACCTTGGATGGGCTTTGAAGGTAACTCTTGTTGAAAGTGTAGGAGGGCGGTGGGTGATTTCTCCACTTATGCGTAAGAACCTCTTTAAGGACGCCAAGTAACTGTTCTTCAGCTTTCTTCGAGAAAGCATATATTTTACCCTTGCTAACTGTTGAGACTTTAGGAATTTTCGTAGTGATTGCTCTGTGGTTTGTCTATGTTTAGACGACCTTAGGGTTTGAATTGTTAAATTTACAATCATGGATGACCAATCTATTAGAAGGTCATGAAAGTTGCAAAACCTTCCTCCTCTCATCACATTGGAACCTCCACCTCCACCTCAAAGGCGGAGATTGGACACAGACGGTTCATTTGAACCGATAGGAGTAAATCAAGTTCCGGTTGAACCAGAACTTAGTGCTAGCTGTTTTGATTTTAATACAGTTGAGATAGAAGACTTACAGGATGACGAGTTTGCAAGGATTTTTAATACACCCTTGACTGACTTAAACGATCCTGTGATCATCCAGGTTCATCCTTTTGATCCACCCGTGTTTGGTGTCCCTGTGGGCAGGACTATGTCTACTGCAGGAGAAAGCTCTTTTGCTTCCACCTCAGCCACTCAGGCTGAAGGGGTACTACCTCCCCAGTAGGTGCCCCTAGATCTAGTATACCTACTATGCCCCTAAGTCCAGCGAGCCGAGTGGTTCAACTGCCGGTTCCCACAAGCCTAGTAGGTGCTTCTGGTGGCATGGTTACTAGGATTCCTAGTATACCTACTATTCCTTCCTCCTTTGCACACATTGCCCAGAGTGGTTCGGTAGGATCCTCGGCTTTTGTCCAAGGATTTCCTTGGAATGGGGGGCATATCCCCCCATCCACTCCATACGTAGCCCCATCACCCTCTTATGTAGGAGTGCAATTTGGAAACACTAACCCTTATGGGCAAGGTTTTCAAACTCCGGTCTTGGCCCGTTCACAAGCTCTCCCTTTTCGTTGTTTAGCGGAGGGATACCTGCTCCTGTTTTTCAAACCCCAGTTTCGACTGGGGCGGCCTGAACCTCTTATACTACACCTTCCACCCATAATCATGTGGCTTACGGATGGAATCCGTTTCAATGTAATCCATCCACTTCTCAACTGGTGGTAGGGGGAAACCCCATCTTTACATATGGGAATTTGGGGGCAAGTCCCTCTAATCCCCATACTGGCGCTTTTAGTGCTTCGGTTCGACCTAAGCTTCCGTTCCTGGCAACGTTAAACTTGCCAGATTTGTTTAAATTGATGAATGATTTGGTGAGGCATGACCCCTCGTGGCCACCTGTTCCCACCAAATTGCCATCGGATATCCCAAAATTGGAAGGCAAAGTTGGTGAAGATCCTGGGGCTCATGCTACCACATTTCATTTATGGTGTTCTTCTAATTCGCTGAATGAAGATTCAATTAGGTTGAGGTTGTTCCAAAGAACCTTAACGAGTACTGCAGCAAAATGGTACATTGAGTTGCCTTCTGCTGTGTTCAGTAGTTTTTGGGACTTGGCTAGTGCATTCCTTAGCCACTTTCAGCTTCCGGCCCGATACGATTTCGGAACAGACTTGTTATCTACCTTTAGGCAGAACAAGGCTACCCACATCTCAGATCACATCTAAGAGTGGAGAAGGCGAAAGAGCCTTATTAAAGCCACTATTCCTCCTGAGTTTTTACTAGAGTGGTTCCTTAAATCCCTGTTTCCTTGTATATTTAAGGACGTATCCACTTCAGGAGTGACAAATGAGGAAGAATCTATCCTCAGGGCCCAGTAATTGGATTTGATTTATTCACAATCTGGGATCTTGTATGAGATTATCCCTTAGGCACTGAGGCCTACCCACGATGTAGAGAAACCTAAGCCTGGACCCCATGCCGATGGTGTGGTTGGGTCCGTAAACTCTCCCACTGTAGAATATTTGGCCAAACAGCTCCATCAGCTGTCCGTCAAACATTCTACGGCGGAGGCAGCAAAGGCTGCCCCCTCACCCCAAAATGCAAATGTTTTTGCACAGACCTTTCAGAAGGGCAATCAACAGCCCGGTCAGAAGAAGAGAGGAAAGAAAGGGGAGGGAAATCAAAACAAGCAAAAACCCGCGAACAATGCTGATGGGGGAAAGAAAGAAAAGAAAAAAGTGAAATTCCTGTGTAAGTTGTGCCATGAGGATCACCTCACTCACCTTTCTCCCCTTATGGAACAAGCCTAGAAGCTGCTAAAAGCTCAACAATCAGCTGTCCTGAAGGATCCTTTTCCCCAAGGACAGAATTCAGCTTCAGCTTCTAATGTAGCAAGGGGCACTCCAAATGCTCCTGACCCCAATTATATCAACATGGTCCGATATTCGACTTTGCTATAGACCAGGAACAAAAACTATGAAAAATAGACTTTTGAGAAGGGTAAGTCTATAGGTGAAACTTCTAACCCTCTCACGATCGAGAAGCCTGCTGAAACTATGCCTAAGATACCAAAAGGTGTCTTTAAGAAGACCTTGCATAACCCTAATGCTAGGGCTGCTTCAAACTACTCCGTGGTTGAAGACTTAGCCCAAACCCCGTGTGCAATGTCAGCTTTAGAGGTGTTACAGAGTTATCCCGCACAACGGGATGCACTCTTAGCAGCCTTAGGCAGCATGGACTCGTCGAGTCTCGTGGCGAAATTTCACTTGTCTGATGTTAAAATTCACCTACCTTACCATGTATCCTTATCAATAGATGTCATCCATGGTGGAAAGACTATTGGAAGGGCAGTTGTTGACAAGGGTGCTTCTGCATGTGTTATGTCCTTGTCATGTTGGAAAGCTCTCAGATTCCCTGAGCTGGTTCCGCGAAACACCCTGCTTACTGCTTCCGACGGAAGGTCATTTCGTCTGCATGGTATCCTACCGACTTTTGAAATTAAGTTGGCAGGGAAAGCAGTGTCTGTTGAGGTAGAGGTGATTGATGCACCCTTAGATTATAACCTGCTTTTGGGAAGAAGCTGGACTTATGCCATGTTTGCTATTGCATCGACCGTCTTTCGGGTGGTAGTATTTCCACACGAAGGAAAGTTCGTTACTGTTGACCAACTCGAAAAGGAGGCATAGAGTCTAATGAGTCCGCCGTGCCATTGGTTGATCAGGTCAAACCTACTGCACAGAGCTTGGGGGTTGGAATGTACGCATCACTGATGGGCACATTTGATCTTCCAGCCCCGATTAACTATATAGGTTCTACTAGTGTGGGGAAGTCCATAGCCACGGTTGTCGATAGGACTGATCTTTGGATTCTCCCTTCCCCCCATGAATCGGAAGTGCCCTTATCGGTAGTGGAAGTGGCTTACCAAGCTATCACTCAAACCACTGTTGATCCCATTGCAGACCCTCAGACACTCTCAGAGGACCTGGAAGAAGTCTATTTGCCTGCTTGGGCAGAAAACTCTTCGCATTCTACGGATTGTTTAGATATGGTTTTACCTTTTCATGAAGCCATTCTAGAAGCAATGTGCGGACGTGATAAGATCTGTGAAGATATTCATCATCAATCCTATTTTCTTCCAGAGCTAAGCAGGATAGAGAATCAAGAGTTTCATATGAGATTGACAGATGATGTTGATACACCCATCAATCCCTTACCAAGGGAAGGAATGTTTGCTGAGGGGAATATGGCAAATATTTTCGCTACTATCCCTATCAACATCTCTGTAAATCCTGATGTCGTGGAAAATATACATATCGGTGCAAACTTCTCTCCTGAGGAGATTGCAATCTATACGTCCTTGTTTAAGGAGTTTCGTGACGTTTTTGCCTGGTCATATGAGGAGATGCTAGGCATTGATCCATCGATAGTTGAGCACGAGATCCGAACATACCTTGACGCTAAACCTGTTCGGCAAAAGTTAAGACCTGTTAACCTGTGTAAAGTGGCGATTGTGAAGGCTGAAGTTGAAAAACTGTTGAAAGTTGGTTTTATTTATCCCATAGCTCTGACGGAATGGGTGTCTAACCCAGTTCCTGTTGATAAGAAGAAAGGGACCATACGTGTCTGTACTGACTTCAGAGATTTGAATAAAGCCTGTCCTAAGGACAACTATCCCACGCCATTTATAGACCAAATTATAGATGCTTGCGCGGGAAGTGAAGTGTTCTCGTTTATGGATGGTTTCTCCGGATACAATCAAATTCAAATAAAACCGAAAGACCAACATAAAACTGCTTTCATTTGTCCTTGGGGTACCTTCACATAAAAAAAAATGTCCTTCGAATTGAAAAATGTTGGGGCAAACTTTCAACGGGCAATGAAATTTTCCTTCCATGATATCAAAGCCATTGTCGAACCTTATCTTGATGATATGCCTGCACATTCTCATAAAAGAATCGATCATCCAGATCACTTGCGTCTAATCTTTGAACGATGCAGATACTATAAGATCCACTTGAATCCCCACAAGTGCGTGTTTTGTGTCGAGTCAGGGAGATTGCTCGGATTCATTGCCTCTAATAAAGGCATTCAGGTGGATCCATTAAAAGTAGAGGCCATTGTAAATCTGCCTCCTCCTCGTTCTATCAGGCAACTTCAGAGCCTGTAGGGAAAGTCCAATTTTCTTCGACTTTTCATTGTAAACTATGTCAAGATTACCAAGGGTTTCATGTGCCTGCTAAAACAGGACACCCCATTTGTATGGGATGAAAGTGCACAACTCGCTTTCGAGGCATTGAAAAAAGCTTTGTTGTCGGCACCTTTACTGCGTCCGCCAGATTACTCTAGGGATTTTATATTGTATCTGGCCGCGTCCGAGTTGATCATTGGGGTAGTCTTGGTCTAGGAAGACGATAAGATTCAGGAGCATGTCATTTACTATCTTAGCCGTGCTTTAGACGGACTTGAAGTCAGGTACTCCCATGTCGAGAAATTGGCTTTAGCAGCTGTTTATGCTGTTCAGAGGTTACGTCACTACATTTTACTGAGGACTACAACAGTAATGGCAGATGTTAATCCTTTTCAGTATGTTTTGTATCGACGGATTGTTGGAGGAAAATATAACAAATGGATAGTCATTCTCCAAGAGTTTGACTTGGATTTTCAGTCCGCTAAGTCTAAAAAATCCTTAGTTTTTGCTAAGCTTATAGCAGAATTTTCAACGGAAGAAGATGTAGTCATTGAAGAAGACTCATTCCCAGATGAGCATATCTTCTTGATATCCACCTCTAACCTTTGGTATGGAGATATACTTATCTATCTCCAGACTTTGAAGTATCCTGCAGCTTCCTCATGGGAGGAACGACGCAAATTACGCCTTCATGCCAAGAACTACCTGATCATTGGAGATACTTTATATCGAAGGGGGGTAGATTTCATTTTGAGTCGATGTCTTACCCATGAGGAAGCAGAGATTGTCCTGAATGATTCCCATAGTGGAGCGTGTGGGGGTGATTTATCTGGGTTAGCAACGACTCAGAAGATACTACGTGCCGGTTATTTTTGGCCCACGATCTTTAAGGATTGTGTGGAAGCGGTGAAGCGCTGTCATCCCTGTCAGCTTTATACTAGAAAAATGTAGTCACATCCCGCTCCGTCATTTCCCATTGTCTCGATGGGCCCCTTCATGATGTGGGGGATTGATTACATGACGTGCAACCCAGCCTCGACTGGGGGGCACAAATATATCATTGTCGCTGTGGACTATTTTACAAAATGGGTAGAGGAAATGTGCACCTTCAAAGCCAACGGGGAAACCGCAGCTTTCTTTATGTTCAATCAAATTATAGCACGGCTTGGTATACCCAAGGTGATTGTCATTGACCATGGCAGTCATTTTCAAAATAGCATGATGACGGAACTGACCACTATGCTGGGATTCAGACAAGAACACTCATCTTCGTACTATCCTCAAGCAAATGGTCAGGTCGAGGCTGTTAACAAAACTTTGAAGACTATCCTCAAACGTACTATTGATGCAGCCCATTCTAACTGGCATATCATGCTATACCCTGCACTTTGGGCGTATCGAACTAATGTAAAAACTGCTACGGGTTTCTCTCCCTTCCAACTCGTTCATGGAGTGGAAGCCGTTACCCTGGTTGAATGTGAAATCTCGTCCTTGAAAATAGCTATTCATGTGTTACATGATACAACGGAGCTTGAAGAACGTCTAGTACATTTAGAACATCTTGATGAACAACGTAGAGATGCGGTGACAGCAAATCAAGCTCACAAAAATAGGGTCAAAAACCAATATGATAAGTCGGTCAAGCCTCGGATTTTCTCTGAGGGGGAACTTGTTTTGCTCTAGGACCAAGACAAAGAACCCCTGGGAGCAGGAAAATTCAAGGCCATATGGTTAGGCCATATGTGGGGGATTGATTACATGACGTGCAACCCAGCCTCGACTGGGGGGCACAAATATATCATTGTCGCTGTGGACTATTTTACAAAATGGGTAGAGGAAATGTGCACCTTCAAAGCCGACGGGGAAACCGCAGCTTTCTTTATGTTCAATCAAATTATAGCACGGCTTGGTATACCCAAGGTGATTGTCATTGACCATGGCAGTCATTTTCAAAATAGCATGATGACGGAACTGACCACTATGCTGGGATTCAGACAAGAACACTCATCTTCGTACTATCCTCAAGCAAATGGTCAGGTCGAGGCTGTTAACAAAACTTTGAAGACTATCCTCAAACGTACTATTGATGCAGCCCATTCTAACTGGCATATCATGCTATACCCTGCACTTTGGGCGTATCGAACTAATGTAAAAACTGCTACGGGTTTCTCTCCCTTCCAACTCGTTCATGGAGTGGAAGCCGTTACCCTGGTTGAATGTGAAATATCGTCCTTGAAAATAGCTATTCATGTGTTACATGATACAACGGAGCTTGAAGAACGTCTAGTACATTTAGAACATCTTGATGAACAACGTAGAGATGCGGTGACAGCAAATCAAGCTCACAAAAATAGGGTCAAAAACCAATATGATAAGTCGGTCAAGCCTCGGATTTTCTCTGAGGGGGAACTTGTTTTGCTCTAGGACCAAGACAAAGAACCCCTGGGAGCAGGAAAATTCAAGGCCATATGGTTAGGTACTTACGTTGTGTCGAAGGTCTTAAAGAAGGGCACATATGAGATAATTGAATTTGATGGAAATAAGTTGCCTGAGCCTAGAAATGGGCTCTACCTGAAAAAGTACTATGCTTAGGCTTAGCGCTTTTTCTTGTATGTATTTTTATGTACACTAATTTGTCGGTTTGTGTTTTTATATCATCTGCTGGTTGTTTCAAATGTCTTCCGAGAGGTACGTAGGTTTTGTTGATGGCACCAGTCACCACACTTGTAATCTAGCTTCAGCGGCATGGGTCATTTATTCTCCCTTAAGACAGTTAGTTGCCTCAGGAGGCGCATGCTTAGGTCCTACTTCTAATAATGTCGCTGAGTATAGGGCTGTAATTGAGCTTCTATGGGATGTTTTGTCATGTGGTATCACTCAGCTGGAAGTCCGACTAGACTCTTAACTGGTGGTTTCCCAGCTCAATCGAGCTTATTAGGTGCGGAACCCTATTCTATTGCGTCAGTTTATGCAAGTTAGGTTATTGGAAAGAAATTTTGAATTCATTACATTCAATCACATTCCAAGAAATCAGAATTCATTAATTGATGCATACACTAATTACATTTTGGATTGGCATTTAACACATATTTCATAATATACAGCATACACATAAAAAACATTTGTAAATAAACCGACAATATATATATATATGTGTGTGTGTGTGTGTGTGTGTGTGTGTGAGTGTGTGTGAATATCTGTCCATAGATAGGTCGAGTCTCTGATCCCTAGATCCAATCATAACTATATAATATATACAAAATATACAAAATATGGATCATAGTCCATCAAATTCCATAGATCTAAGCCGGACCACCCTGGTCCCCTCGGTCTCCCTGTACTCTGGCTTCTTCAGCCTCCTCGGCTTCAGCAACCTCAACGACATCTATGTATACTAAAACTGCTCTGGCTACCCACCTCAAAAGGCGTATCCAGACAGGTGGTACACCAACCACAAACTCCTGCATGATGGTTGGGATGTGCTCAATCCGCAAGGTGGGTACTCTCTGGGTAAGCCTGGCTAGCTTCCCCTCAAGAAACCTAATAAGCCACTGGTCTTCTCCTAAGACAGGACACACATACATGCGTGGATGCCCTTCAGGGCGGATTGGTCCAATATCTGCATTTTGACATGTTTATAGGATTATAACTCTTATACATATGTATATATCCCTATATTTAAAATTCATAAAAATTTTAAAATTTTAAAATAAAAAATCACCTAGCTCTCCCCATGCTCCTCCTAGAGGGAGGACAAGGTCTGGATCACCACGGAAATCCATCCCAACATATGAAAACTGCTCCAGTGCTGGTAACTGCCGCTCCCACCAAAAGTAGAAGTCATCATCATATACACTCTGCACTAAGCCACCTCCTTCCTGGCGGAGGAAGATATCTCCCCATCTACTCAGCCTAGGCTGACGAGGAGAACGAACTGGTAGGGGTACTGTAGGGCTCAATCCCTACACTCTCTCTCGAAGAAGGCTACTAGTATGCTAGAATATCCAAAGTTCTTCCTCATTCCTCTCTTGTAGTTAGAGAGTTGTTTTCTCAAAATTGGGATCACTCCCGAGCACCAATCATATAGGGCCTCCTGCATGCAATCCACTGCTAACCTCATCTGGTTCCGTGTAGCAAGATGAAGAGAAGATGATCCCGCAACCCTCACTATGGTACTTGTCAATACCTGTAGAGGAAGATAACGTATGTGTACAATAGGGATGCAACTCCCTATCTTTTGGGTACCTGGTGCGCAGTATATGTCAATATAGTTTTGGACACTTAGAGGGTCATCGCCTCTGCCGGTGCCCTCCAAGTTGACTGGAGCTCCCCGTCATGAAAGACCAGAAATGAAATAGATATCTTTTGAAGTAATCTCCAAGGATTCACCTTGAAGGTCGAACATGCCCAAATCATGATCCCAATAATTTATCATGATCTCTAGCAGGCGGACATTGGCCCGCATAGGTGATATGCAAAAGAAATTTAAAAATCCACTTGAACGTAAAACATTCACAGTGGGGGCATCCTGGAGTGCTTCTTGATCCATATCTTCATGGTCACACTCCCTCCACTCAAGAACCATCTTCAAACCTAGTAAAACAAGCATTGCAAACCTTTAGTTTCATGAAAAAATTCAAAATTTTGACCCAAAACACTACTTTTTCCCCTCACGCAGCATACGCGACTGTCTAGTTAGGCATGTCGCATACTGTACGCGACTGTCCTTCAGGGCAGCCTGCGTATAGAACGCGTGTGCACGAGTTTCACTATAGCGAACCCGCGTACACAGCGTGCCTTGCTTAAGGGCGCTCAAAAATATCAAATTTGGACTCAATTTTGAAATTTGCTAGGATCAAATTGAAGAGCTTGGGGTGTAGTCTTACCTGACACTTGCGGAATTGGATTTGGTCCATTGGATTGTCCACACCGATCGACTGAAAGTAGAGGTGAAAACTTGTTTTTTATGGCTAAAATTCAAAATGGTGAGTTTTATTTAAGTTTTTGAACTATTTATAGAAATTATATTTCTCAAAGTGGATTTTTTCCTATAGTTCATAATTTATCAAATTAATACCATATCTTTTTTCCTTGTAACAGGTTTATCATCATTCTAAGGTGTTTTTTTGCTCATATAGGATGGTTTTTCATCGTTTCACATGCATTTTGCATCTATACTTGTCCCATCTTAAACTTAGCAATCAACATTTTAACCACGGACTATGGTATTTTTAACCATTAGCTCCTTGTCTTTACCATTGTTCTTCCGTGGATAGGGCCTTCCTCTCATGAGTATCCTCATTTAGAATCTATGTTGTCTTTCGATACTCATGTTGCAACTGTCTTAGGTACAGGGAATCCTTTTAGCTATTTTTCATGCCAAATGGAGCCTCATTTTGGTCTCTTTTTACAAGCTATTCCTTTATAGGACTTCCTGTCCTTATGGAGTTTCTTTAGGCCCAGGTCTGACTCCTTAAAACAGACTTGACTGTCGAGTTAACTTGTCCGTTCAATCCCGTTAAGAATATGTGAAGGGGCATCCGCGTTGGTGGTAGGTTATCTCTTTCTCGGACCATGCGGAATAACACGAGAAATGATCACTCTCTTTTCTATGGAATTGAGAAGAGTATTCTCAGGCATAGGTTTATCACTTTTCCGGACCTGAGGGACTAAATTTACTGAAAAGGAACACCCGGTATGAGATTAGTTTTCTCTTTTTCGTGCTCTGGACCTAAACATGAAAAAGATTCCGAGTGTACTTTATGTCTTTGTTATGCTCGTTAAACACTAAAGAACAAAGCATCGAGTTTATTGTTGTAATCCCCATTTCTCGTACTCAAATGGATCTTTCCGAGTGATCTTGCTTTCCTTCACACTCATAAAAATCAAGCTATATGCTGCTCTCGAAGGAGCGTTGGGTAGGTGGTAATTTAACCTTTTACGGACCTCCCTAACTAAGTACGAAAAAATGTTCACATTTTCTTCTACGGAAGTTAAGAGAGTTCTTCTGCGGTATGTTTTATACTTTTCCAGCCTCAGGAGACTAAATTGGATGAAAAAGGACCCCCATGGAGTCTTCTTTGGAGTTTTCAGACTCTCTAAATGTGAAAACACTGACTGAGCATGTACTAGTTCGGGCTCATTAAATCCACGAATCAGTGACACTATCAAGCAATATTCCCTCTTCTCTTCAAGCTTGTTAAAAAATGAAGAGAGACTCGAGTTGACTTTCCTGGACTCGCTAAAATTTAACAGGGAAGGTAAGGAAGAAGTTTTCTCTTAGTTTTCAGTTAGTGGCAGCATGTCATCCTTGAACATAACACTCTGTCTTTTTCGATACCCATGTCTCAGTGTTCACTTTCAGTTCAGCTATTACTTCGAGTTTATTACTCTTCCTCTTGTCAGTTCTACCTAGGGAATCTAATCGTGTCTCCTACATGACAGATAAGTCTAGTTGTTCTATCTATAAAGTTAAAAATCTGCCTTGGGTCATCTCTGTGTCGTGCTCACTGTTCAAGGACTTAACTCAATGTTTGATCTATATCCTGATCGCATCATTGTCATATCTGTTATCACTTGTGTCTCCCTTCCTTTACCCAGTTCCTAGTCACTCTTGTGATCTGTTGGAGGATCTTTTGCCTTCCTTATCACAGTATGGTTCTGCATTAGCAATTCCTAACGACAAAGACCTATAGTTTTGATGATCGTACCTCAGGATTCACTTTCATTATTGGTGAATTTGTTTGCTTCAGTTGTCAATTATCACCTATTGATTGACAATCTGTTGAATCCGCTCCATGTTCGACTTCAACCTACATCCATTCACATCGCTTGGATTGTACTGGGTCTTTGGGATTGTTTATGAAGACCTTGGTTTCCTATCTATGGACTAAATTGTGCAAGATTATGTTCTATTAATTTACACAGCTTCCAGATCTTTGAAGATTCATCATTATTGTATATTGTGGCTTCGATCCACCTTTGTAATATACGTGGTCTTGTACCCGTACTATATGATGTACTCAAACATTTGTAAAGGATCTAGTGTTCCAGTATATTGAACATAGCATCCTCAGATATGACTTTGTATATGACATCATTATGTATTTGTTTCAGGTACTACCTCTGCTCCATTGGATTTCTGAGTTCTCCAAATATAATGATTATAATGTATTTCGGCCATCGCTTTCCTCTGACCTCACACATTAGGGGGCATCTGTTATCAACCCAAATGGCACTTATCCGTCCGAGTGTTGACACTTTATATATTGGCACACAAAAGGACACTTATGGATTGCAGGTTGCCTAAACACTATAGATGGGCATGACAGGAGATGCATTCATTACCCAAACAGCTTGCCTTTTTATCCTTTTATATGTTGATTTCTGTACGGGACTATCTCCACAGTAACTCGCGTATATACGTGACTATCTCCATAGCATCCCGTGTACTGTACGCGAGAATTGTCATTGCAACCCGTGTACAGATCTATATGCGGGTTTCCCTTATAACATCTCGCGTGTCATACGCAGGTTGCTAGTATTCATACTCGCGTACACATCCATTCGACATTAAAAATAATAAAACGCGATTAATGGAGATTTATTGAGCCCTAATCATTAACTATCTCAACTATATCAACCTCCTCAACCTTTCGAAACTGCTCTATTTCTCAAAGTATAAATAGAGGCCTTGGGGAGGGCATTAATCAATCATACTTGGAGAGCAAAGTTATGCAGGTGGTATATCTTCAAAAGTATTTGGAGCAGCAGAACTCAAAGTCCTTTGGTTGTAGAGGAGTCCTTGTTTCAGGCGTTGGGTTGTACACTTATCTCATTCACTATTGTTAATAAAGAGAATTCTTCTTCCAACTTCGTGTTGAGTCTCTTTCATGTATCATGGTTTGATGAATATTTTTGATTAAGCACTCTATATATTGTTCATCTAACTTGTCATATATACATGTATAAGATTGTACTTGGATAATTTTTTCTTTGCAGGTGAACGAGGTGCATCCCTGAAAGTTTTGGAGAGGAGCAGAGCGGGAGAAGAGAAAGCTTGGATCAACCATTGTTAATTGAGTGAGTTCAACATTCCTTCCTATTCCTTTTCTGTACTTTAAAGCTGATTGTCTGCAAGTTTTAGAAGTAAGTTGGTAACCCGAGACCCTCGGTTACAAGGGTGCTTATTCCTGTACAACAACACCGACAGTGGCCCATCTTGCAGGAGAAATGTGTGTTTACTTTTTTTGTTTCTTGCACTAGTTTAGTTGATATACATGCTGAAATATTAAAAAACACTTTCTTTCCGTTATTAGAGTAGTTTAGTTTTATGTTTTTCCATTGAACTCTTCCTTATGATCACATCGATCTAAGGTTGGTGCATCTGCACGTGATAGGGGAGAAATCCCCATTACAAATAAGCCAAAGCTTGGCTATCTACAACAAAGAAATATTTTACTATGTACAACTATTCAAAATCTATGAAGGAAAAAATCACCATCTTCAATTTAGTCATGAAGGCTGAGATTTGGTGGCACGACTTACAAAGAGCTAAAAAAATTAATGATAGGAAAGTTAGCTGGAATTGGTTTAAGAAGGAATTTAAAAAGGAGTATCTTTCAAAGTATTAGTATGAAGGAAATGCTAAATAGTTCTATGAGTTGAGATTGGGTTCAATGTCCATGCATGATTTTTGTACTAAATTTCTATCTCTATTAATATATGTACCTTACCTTATAGAAGAAAAACCTAAAATTTAGAGGCTCCTAGGTTGTTTATTTGCCTTTTATAAAGACATTAGAGTTTGATAACCCAAAAAATTTATATGAAGCAATGAGGAAGGCCAAATTAACCTACGATCAATATAAAAGTGAACATGAAAATCCTTATAATTTCAAGATTAGAAAAGGGAACAATTTTAAGAGAAAAGAATTCAAGCCTTTCAATAAACATAAGAATGTTCAAACGAATACTTTTGGAGGTAAACCACAACCAATTAAAACAGGGTAGAAATACAATCTCTTTAATAAGAACAAGGAAGAAATAAAAAGAGAACCCTTAAAAAGAAATAAAAAGAGAACCCTTAAAAGGTTGTGCGAAGAGTCATTTCTATCGAGATTGTCCTCATAAGAAATATAATCGAAGTATTCACGTTGTCTGATAATCCGCCACAATTGGAGAGGTTGCTTAGACTATACCAAGATTTGGACAATCCTCAAGCGGATTACCAACCTTCAATAATCGAAGTGGATGGTAAGATCTTTGACAAATCTCTATATTAATTGATTACGGATCTACATTAAGTTATATATCTCCTAAGTTAGTAGATTTGTGTAAAATGAAAAAGTGTGATTTTGAAAAATCGTGGTTAGTGCAATTAGCCACATGAACAAAAATAAAAGTAACTAGCTTCATTTCTAGTTGTGAAATTTGTATGCAATAACTGGTACAAAAGTAGATTTAAACACTTTTTCCATTAGGATCGTATGATGTATTAATTTGAATGGATTGGTTAGAAAAGCGTAGAGTTGTATTGAATTGCTTTGAGAAAACTCACCTGCATTGATGAAAAGGGAGAAAATAGACTTGTTAAAGGGATTACTGAAGAAGTTTTTAAGGAAAATATTTGTTTTACAATTAAAAAAGTATGCTAGGAAAGGAAGTAAATTGTTTGTTGTGCATTGATGAAAAGGGAGAAAATAGACTTGTTAAAATGATTCCTGAAGAAGTTATTACAAGGAAAATATTTGTTTTACAATTAAAAAAGTATGCTAGGAAAGGAAGTAAATTGTTTGTTGTGCATATCATAGAAAATACTGATGATAAAACAAAACCAAGTTTGGAATATTTTCCTCTTTTAGATGAATTTAAAGATGTTTTTCTAGAAGAGACACATGGATTACGTCCAAGGAGGGATATTGACTTTACCATTGAGTTGGTACTAGGAGCAATGATTGCCTCAAAGGATCCTTATAGAATGAACATGCCTGAGTTGGTGGAGTTAAAATTGCAATTACAAGAATTAATAGAAATATATATATA
>LPNX010679793.1:260597-415745 GCA_001517045.1 Pseudotsuga menziesii
TCAAAGTTTAAATGGCAAGTAACAAAGTACACGTTTTTAAGCATAGAATGGTTAACCTTAGCAATTTTTTCCCTGTGCTAATATAGCACGTCCTTTGCTTGACAGCCTAGGAAAAATCTCTGTGCCCAACTTCCCATATGCAAGATTAAATTCTCACAAATACTGGGTCAAAAGAGATTACAGTTGTAAGTCTTATAACTATTGCTTTTTTCTGCTACAGGGAGAAAGTCATGGCTGTGCCTACAGAACAAAAGAAGAGGGAAGCTAGGAGGGAAGCAAAAGCTGAAATAGCAGCTGTTTTAGATAGAGTAGGGTATCTTGATTCTCTGTTTCCATTTTGCAGATCTCTACATTATTCTTTTTGATGGGAATCAAATGATGACTTTTGTTTCTTGTTTAGGCCATAGAGAAAGAATTGCTGGAGATCCATTGCAAAGTGGTACTTATGGTGACATATACAATTTCCCTGTGAAAGAATATGAGAAAGTCCTAGAAATGGAGGAAATGCAGGCAGCCAGTGAGGAAGAAGATAATGGCAAGGAGGTTTGTAACATCTTTTTGTTTTATGATTTGTTAGACGATGTTACAGTAATCAGCTGATGCCTTTGAGTAATGGTCATCTGTCCTGCTCGATAATGTCACGATTATTTTAGTTACTTTGTCACCCATAAGTATCATTCTTAATATATTGTTTTTCATTCTTATTTTTTGCTTTCTTTTTGTAGGAGCCAGAGCCTGAAGTAGAGTTTGTGGAAGGCTATGAAATGGAAGAAGAAGATGACATTGAAGATTTCACTGTTGCTGGTATTGATGATGCTGATCTATTGGATGCATATGAAGGTAGAAAAGTTTCAGAAGAATAAGCAGAATCATATTCCACTGTTTCAATTTTTTATTCCCATGAAATGTCGAGGAAACTAAAATCTTAGTCCCGGTCATTCAAGTTTGGCAAACTGGATATCATAGTAAATTTAATTATCTTTGAATTACAATACTGAGGATAAGTTTGAAGTTGTACTGTAAGCTACGTGTTTTATCTGTTCTTTCACTATGTTTATTGGAACTGATTTTTTTTTTACTTAATATTGCACAGACAACACTGATGATGGTTCAGAAGAAATTGATATAGATGGGCATGTTGGGACAAAGAAGTCGCGCACAGAGTCAGGATCTACTCCACAAAAGCTTGACACAGATAGCATCAGAACAAAGTTGAAGAGTAAAATGAGACCTCATGTGGAGGTAAATTGCAAATGTCCTTTGATTAATTATTGAAAATGAATAAGAAATATATTAATTATATCTAGATTTCATCTTGAGCTCATTCTAGCTCTATTTTTGCTGCTTGCCTACCAAAAGATCATTGAAGGACATAGTTCCTGTAACTTCATGATCATCTGATAGTAAAGTATTTCTTTTTACCATATAAGATAAGTTGTGCACGGTTTAAATGTCTTAGAAACCTCTCTTAGGCATTTCATCTGGTATCAGAGCCAGTGAGGTGTAAATACTATGGACCTTTGGTTGAAATTTGACAACTGGATGACAAATTTGGTTGGTGTTGGTTGTCAGAGATAGATGAAATCTCTGTGGATGAAATACTATGGACCTTTGGATGTCCATACTTTCGAACCTCTGTGGAGAATGTTGTCAGAGATAAGTTTTTATAGTTCTGGAGACATGAAGAGACATGGAAGATATCTGAAGGACTTTACTCACTTTGCACAACAAAAACATATCCCACAGCATGTGTGAAGCATTGACTGGCACATGACCACCAATTTATATGGTTGAAAAAGATGAGTATTATTTCTGTGTTACACTTCAATGTTTAGCAGACTTAAATATTTGAATAAGGGTCACTTTATATATTAGTGACATGTGACCACTGACCAAACCAGCTTAACATTTAGATGTTGAGGTTATGGGTCGTTGTTTAAAGTTTAAACCATGGTAATGAAGCATGTAATGAAGATGTGCGAGATAAATTGTAATGAAGCATGAGATAAAGATGTGCGAGATGTATGTATGCATGTGAGGGGGGTATACTAATTATGTAAGGATTATGACCTACTTCCACATGGAATTGGTCTTATGGCATTTCTATTTTTTTTTTTTAAACAGTTATAGTCGTGGATACAGCGACGACAATTTTTTTTAAAATTTCACAGCCGTGGATACAGCGACGGCCCAGCATGGATACAGCGATGGCCCAGCATGGATACAGCGACGGACATGCATGGATACAGAGACGGCCAGGCGTGGATACAGAGATGGCCAGGCGTGGATATAGCAACGGCTTAGACATCTAACGAAATATAGAACATTGTCGCTCTTGCAACGCAAATTAGGGGTCGTCTCTATTGCGACGGAATTGTTTCCACGGGAAAAAAAACACTTAGACGTGGCAATATCCACGCTTTTCCGTGGATATTGCCACATTTTGCCATGGAAAAATTGATCACTTGTACTAGTGTAAGGCACTGGTCTATCTTTTCATGCTTTATTATTAATCTTGACCATTTGTCCTTTGATTTATAAAATCTTTGTCTGTGAATGCATTTTTATTTTTACAAGTTCTTGATATATTGTTCATCTTTTAATCCAGTGCAGCAACGTGGATTTCCTTTGTCTTGTGTTCAAATTTTCATAATTATAATCATCTTCACCATAATAACTCCTAAACAACACCCATTCGCATCATTCGAACATTAAAACTTAACTTAAACACATTGAGCCATAGAAACTCTTTGTTAGGGACTACCCCCTTGGCTTCATTAGGAGTTAGCCTAAACGGAGGAGCTAGGAGTAGGTGACAATACCTAGCTTTGTGATTGCCCCCAAGGTCACACCTCTCCCATTTTCTCAAGTGAGGAGACAACTTTCGGAATATTTTTGTTGTTGGTGTGCAATCGATGAACAATAGGGAGCACTAGTTTTGTTGGTTAAAAAGAAATATGGCACATTATGACTTTGGATAGATTACAGACAATTAAATAAGATGACTATTAAAAATATATACTCTCTTCCTCGCGTCGATGACCTGTTTTATCAAGTACAGGGAGGGACGGTATTCTACGAAATTGACTTAAGGTATGAGTACCATCAAGTAAGGATTAAATATGTGGATGTTCATAAAACCACATTTAGAACGTGGTACAACCATTATGAGTTCTTGGTTATACCATTTGGATTCACCAATGCTTCGACCATGTTCATGTGTTTAATGAACAAAATTCTCCACAAATACTTAGATAAATTTGTAATCATATTTATTGACGACATTAATATACTCTAAAAATGAAGAAGACCATGAAGAACATTTAAAGTTGGTCCTACAGACATTAAGAGAACATAAACTTTATGCAAAGTTTAGTAAATGTGATTTCTATAAAAATAAAATTTATTACCTAGGTCATGTAATATCTAAGGAAGGCATCTTGGTAGACCCAGATAAAATCAAGGAAATCATTGATTGGCCAATTCCAAAATATGTAATCAGTATTTGATCCTTTATGGGAATCACAGGCTATTATCGTAGGTTCATTTAGGGGTTCCCCAAAATTTGCTTACCCAATAACTTCACTTCAAAAGAAAGGAACTAAATTCATATGGTGTAATAAATGTTAAGAAAGCTTTGAAAATCTTAAACACTTTCTAACCACCGCACCTATTCTAAGATTAGAGGATCCGTACAAGGACTTTGTGGTATGCACATATTCTTGCTTACAAGGATTAGGAGGTGGAAAGCTTTGAAAATCTTAAACACTTTGTAACCACCGTACCTATTCTAAGATTAGAGGATCCATACAAGGACTTCGTGGTATGTAAATATTCTTGCTTAGAAGGATTAGGAGGTGTGTTACTGCAAGAATATTATGTGATAAGTTACGAGTCAAGAAAAATTAAAGAACATGAATGTAACTACACAACACATGACTTGGAAATACATGTTATAATTGATGCATTAAGAATGTGAAGATGTTACTTAATAGGAAGAAAATTCACATGAATGTAACTACACAACACATGACTTGGAAATACATGTTATAATTTATGCATTAAGAATGTGAAGATGTTACTTAATAGGAAGAAAATTCACTTTAATGTATGATAACATAAGCTTAAAATACTTATTTGATCAACAAGGTTTAAATGATTTCCAGGCAAGGTGGTTAGCCTTCTTGAGCGAATATGATTTTGAAATTAAACACATTAAAGGCAAAGAGAACAAAGTGGTGGATGCGCTGAGTAGGAATTTCATTCCTCATTGTTCAGCTACATTTAGTAGTTATGAGACGAATATTGAAGATTCAATAAAAGAAGCAACTAAAAATGATGAAGAGTACTTAAAAGTTAAAGAACAATTGGAAATGGATGTTAACGAAAAAGATTTAGTTTATTCCATAAGCTCAGAAGACTTGCTTGTTTATAAAAATAGATTATATATACCAAATTTTGAAGAAGTCAAACAATTAATTCTAAATGAGCTACATAAGAAACCTGTGAAGAGGCTCCTGCAATAAACAATGAGAATGCATGATATAATAGAAATGTTGAATCACAGAAGAGATTTTATTAATTGCAGGCCACTTCGAGGGAGCAACCTCCTTTGAGCAAGCTCAATACAAAATAACTCTTCGATGATTTCATTGACCTCAACACTTACTTATATACTAAGTGTAATCTAGACAACTATTAATCCCCATGAATGTGGGATAATACAACATATTAACTATATGACTTAGCAACTATTAATTCCCATGAACATGGGATAATACAACATACTAATGGGACGAATTACAAAGCATATGCGTCCTACAAAATATACTAACAAAATAAAGAGGGGAGTTGGCACGGGTTTTTAACATCCCCCCCCCCCTTAGAAAAGCTTTGTCCTCAAAGCTTTAGATGTGGAAGCTGTTGTTGAATATAAAGGAGTGGTTCCCACATAGTGTCCTCTGGTTGCATGTTGTGCCACTGAATTAATACCTCTTTAATGGACCAAGGTAGAACCTAATGAGTATGCTTATTAAGGATGTCCTCTGGCTCCAAAATGATGGATCCCTCATTATCTAGTTTTGGTAAACAGTTTGTGCTTTGATGTTGGCGCCAATCACTCTTTTCAGACAAGAGACATGAAATATTGGGTGAATACGAGAAGGAGGAAGTTCCAATTTATAAGCAATGACCCCAATCTTCTGAAGAACCTTGAATAGCCCACTAGAAATCAATGCAAATTTCAGACCTTTAGTATCTCTCATCAAACAATAATTAAAATCAACTTTATGACTAACCTTTATCTTGTTTTATGTTTTCTTTCAGCATGTGTTTGGGCTCTCAAGAAGAGGGCCATTCTGCAATAAATTGCAGACATGTTCTAGAGGGAAAGGAGGGCTATTACAACCTTCTTTTGGCTACAAAAGAGAGGGATGAGGGTATGAGAGATGAGAGGTATGAGAGAAGAGGGTATGAGAGAAGCCCACTAGAAATCAATGCAAATTTCAGACCTTTAGTATCTCTCATCAAACAATGATTAAAATCAACTTTATGACTAACCTTTAGTATCTCTCAGGGTATGAGAGGTAGCCCACTAGAAATCAATGCAAATTTCAGACCTTTAGTATCTCTCATCAAACAATGATTAAAATCAACTTTATGACTAACCTTTATCTTGTTTTATGTTTTCTTTCAGCATGTGTTTGGGCTCTCAAGAAGAGGGCCATTCTGTAATAAATTGCAGACATGTTCTAGAGGGAAAGGAGGGCTATTACAACCTTATTTTGGCTACAAAAGAGAGGGATGAGGGTATGAGAGAAGAGAGGTATGACAGATGAGGGTACGAGAGAAGAGAGGTATGAGAGAAGAGAGGGAGAAGTCCCAAGTCTTAGAGATGGTGGAAAAGAGGGTTTAGGATTGTTTTAGGGTAGATCTAGGGTTTTACTTTAGGATTTTTTTTGGAAATTTAATATTTTTAATTTTTTAAGGATTCATAGAATTTTTCCCTAGGGTTTCTAGGGACAAACAAGGTAGGATGAATTTGTAGGAGTGAGGGATGAAATTTTAGGAAGACCTTCAATTTTTTTTTAGGCTTTTGGCATAAAATTGCATACCTAAATAAAAGACCTAATCTAGCATGAAATCTAATATTTATACATGTACAAACTAGGGTTTTTAGGTAAAAGAATGACAACTTAGGATTTTAATGGATATTACCCTTAAACCCTATCCTTGGAGGAAGGTGACCAACCTTCCTCTTGGAGTATTTTTTCTTGTCTACTAAACTGGGGATTCTTGTAACAACCTATATGTTAAGATTCTATATGCTAAGCTAGATTATCGACATGCAATTCAATTTCACAATAATAGCATATACAAGATCATGGAAAGAAACAGTGGATCAACACAGATTTACCCTGGGAAAACCCTAAAGGGAAAAACCCAGCAAGAAAAACTTCCTCAATATAGATGATAAAAAAGATAAAAGATAAGACTTCAAACCGGTCCTTCTCCTCCTTGCAGATAAGAATCTCTCTCTCTCTCTCACGCACTACAAGTGTGTGTCTGTGTGTTAGAAATGAGGAGCACCTCTCTCTATTTATATTCTTCCTCTCACTCAACTAAGTTGGCCTTACTAAACTTGACTGGGCTGACTTCTCTAGGAGGACTCAAAACAACTTAATATTATACTTAGGAGGGTGCTAATGACCCGACTTACAACGACGGGTTTTCCTCATGACTCTCTACTGACCTAATACAATAATATCATATTGAAGGAGGAATAATAACATCTCCAAAAGGTTCCATCAATAAAATACATTTAGAATATTCTTCAAAGTTATGATAATTCAACACTCCCCCTTAACAAGAAGGGTATTCTACAACAACAAAAGAAACAACAACAGTATGAGAAGGAGAGAAATAATTTTCAACATCATCAAGGTGATACATTTATAAATCATTGGAAGCTTTTTCATCATCTTTGACATATAGTCTTCATGTTCAATTTCAGCAGCAACAACACTTTGATCGTTCGGTCGACAACATCATCATCACTTTAGGACTTAGGTCCAAGGACGATGCAATCCTACCACATTCTCGAAAAACAAAGTCTCCAGATATTATTACGGGATAATTACTCCCTATCAATTTAGGATTTAGGTCCAAGGATGATGCAATCTTGCTTCTTTCTCGGAGACATAAGTCTATGGATCACTTTAGGACAAGTGTCCAGGGATGATACAATCCCACTTCTTTCTCAGAGACAGAAGTTTATGGATCACTTTAGGACAAGTGTCTAGGGATGATACAATCCCACTGCAACATTACTGCTCCCCCTTTCGGGGAAGGTCTTTTCGAACAACACCAATCTTGTCTCGAAAGTATTCAAAGTTTATTTAAGATAGAGGCTTTGTCAACACATCAACAACTTGTTCATCGGTACTCACATACTGGAGCTTTATGGCTCCCTTCTGTATCGTATCTCAAATGTAGAAATACCGGATTTCTATGTGCCTTGATTTATCATGGAACACTGGGTTCTCTGTCATCATTATACAACTATAGTTATCACATAGAATCACTGTGGTATCCAACTCCAGGTTAAATAGACCTGACATCAGTTTCCGAAGCCATATGGCTTCACAACTAGCAGAGCAAGCTGCTATGTATTCTTCTTTAGCCGTGATAAGAGAAACACTGGACTATTTTCTGCTAAACCATGAAATCATAACAATCCCCAAACAATAACATCCACCTGATGTGCTTTTTCTGTCTAAGACACTTCCAGCCCAATCTGCATCCGTATAGTCATACAATTTGTATTCATGGTTTCCATCATAGTATAGACCAAAGTCTATAGTTCCTTTCAGATATCTCATCACATGTTTTGCAGCTACCAGGTGAACACGTCTAGGTTGAACTAGATATTGACTCAAGGTGTTCACAACAAAACAAATGTCTGGTCTGGTATTTGTTAGATACATCAAAGACCCAATAATCTTTATGTATTGTGTCACATCCACTAATTATGATGATTCATCAGCCAACAAATTCAGGTTGGTATGCATGGGTGTGGCCATGGCTTTACAATCCAACATATCAAATCTTTTCAAAATTTATATTACATACTTTCCTTGATTGAGAAAGATTCCTTCTAAGTTCTGCAATACCTCTAGACCTAGAAAATAATGCATTAACCCAAGGTCTTTCATCTCAAATTCCTCAGCGAGCTTCTTCTTGCATTCTACAGTCTGTTTCTCATTCCCTGTCAGAAATAGGTCATCCACATATAGTAATAGTATGACAGGTTCATCTTCAATATAAAATATCTGGCTTGGCTTTCCCAACACCTACACACCCAACACAAGGAAGCATCCCCTTCTCTACTACACAGTACCTCAGGCTATGCCTTGCCTTCCAGTTCTCTTTAGGGTGTGCAAGAAAGAATAATCGGCCCCTCTTGATCTCTCTGTGAGGTTCCTTCATACACTAGGTTTATCAAGCTAATTCTTCCCTCTTCCACTCCAAACTGGTTCAGACCAAAACACAGGATGCACACACACAAAATACAAGTTTTGGGTTTGAGGAAAAATGTCTTGGGAGCCAAAAAAGAAAATGGAATATGGGTAAAACAACCCTCTAATGGAAATTCGATTTCTAGAAACGTTTATGGGCTTCACGTGGGAAAAATGACCTCAAAAAACACCCAAAAATCGTGGGTCTCTTCTACCATTTGCTGTGCAAACAAAAATGGGTTTTCCCAGCCGGGTAATGAGGAAACAATAGCAAAAACGTCAAGGAAAGAGCCCAGCCACTGAACATTTCCAAATCGAACTCCCATCCATGGGGAAAAATGAAGAAAACTGCCAAAATGTGAAGGAAACACATCGAAGGTCCCAAAAAACACGTGAGGAAGAGGAGGACGTGAATGCATAATGGAATGGGCATGCATTTGTGGGGTTTTACTTGCCCAAGGAGTCAAAACACGTTTTCCAAAATCTGATGGCTTCTCCAATTCGAATTATGACTTCCATACTCTTCCTATCCCTATGCATTAACTAACTCAACCACTTTTGGAAGAAATAAATGATTGGGAACAAAAAACAAAATGGGTAGTTGAGAGTTTGATGGGTTCTCCCTTTGACATTTGTCTTTTTCCCATTGGCTCAAGGGTTTGAATACCCCTCCCCACTTATTCCTTGTGAAAACATGCCCCTATCTCTTTAATGTTGCATTGACATAGTTGGTTGTGGGTATTTTAATTAAATTGCATATTTACATGATGTCCAAAATATATTGTGCCATCGGCTAGCATGATAACCATCCGCATTGATTTTTAATTGTCAAAACATATAACACTAAATCGACGGTGGGTCCTTTGCCTTTAGCTCCACACCATAATTAAATACAATATTTACATCATATACATTTTAATGCAAACAAGGTCAAAACCGGTGTGTTACATTAACAAACACAAGGCCTGCCATATGCTTTGTTGTGAACACATTGAACCAATTTGTGATAGATCTGAGATGTGTTCACCTGGTTGCTACAAAGCATGTATTAAGGTACCTGAAGAATACAATTGAGTATGGGATCAAGTATGCAATGGATCATAATATTAACCTACATGGATATGTGGACTCAAATTGGGTAGGCAATGCCACAGATAGGAAGAGCACTTCAGGATGTTGCTTCAGTTTGGGATCTGGTATGATCTCTTGGTTTAGCAAGAAGCAGCTGAGTGTGGCACTAAGTACAACCGAGATAGAGTACATCGTAGCTTGTTCATCTAGTTGTGCGGAAGTATGGTTGTGGAAGCTACTGTCGGATTTGTTTGATCTCAAGTTAGAGGCAACTTGTATCTTCTGTGATAACCAGAGTTGTGTGAAGTTGTTCGAGAACCTAGTGTTTCCATGAGAAATCAAAGCCTATGAAGGTCAAATATCACTATATATGGGATATGGTGCAGAGAGGAGCAGTGAATATCCAACATGTTGCGACAGATGAGAAGATACTTGATGTCTTGAGCAAGCCTCTACCAAGAGTGAAGTTGAAGTACTTCAGGGACAAGATTGGAGTGGTGGAGATCGGTGTCCATCGCAAGAGGGAGTGATGAGTCCCAATGGTTTCCTAGACCTAGTATGAAAAATGAATAGCTTTGTAGATGATGAATTCCTAGTTGGATCTAGGCCTACATCCAGTATGAAAAAGGACTGGCTATGTAGATGATGAAGTCCTAATTGGATCTAGGCCTACATCTAGTATGACAAAGCATTAGCTTTGTAGGCGATGAAGTCATGATTGGAGCTAGGCCTACATCCAGTATGAAAAAGGATTGGCTCTGTAGATGATGAAGTCTTGGTTGGAGCTAAGCCTACATCCAGTAGAAAAAGGATTGGCTATGTAGATGACGAAGTCTTGGTTAAAGCTAGGCCTACACCCAGTATGAAGAGGGAATGGCTCTATAGTTGATGAAGTATTGGTTGTAGCTAGGACTACACCTAGTACAAAAAGGACTGGATCTGTAGTTGATGTAATCCTGGTTGGAGCTAGTCCTACACCTGATATGAAAAATTAATGGCTCTGTAGTTGATGAAGTCCTGCTTGGGTCTAGGCCTATATCCAACATGAACAAGGGGTAGCTCTGTAGAAATTTTGAGGTCATATAGATTTGAAAGGATGTCACTAGTTAATGGTCGACAAGATGAGAGTTGTTGTAGCAGTGATGATGATCTTGTGATGACAATTCAACGATGATGATCCAATGACGATGATGCAACGATAATGACGATGTTCAGAGATTGTTTTTAGTCGTGTTGACTGAGTCAAAATAATACCTCCCTTGTAAAGAGGGAGTGTTGTTGAAAATGTAACTTCAGAAGATATTTATTTGTATATTTGTTGTATTATTATTATTATTATATTTTATTTTATTTTATTGTACCTCCTTTCAGGGATGTTTTCCCTCTGATTGGAAGACGTCATTAACGTAATTGGTCATGTAAGAGTCGACATAAAACCTTCGATTAAGTTGGGGGAAATAGTCCCCAATAAAAGAATTGTAAAATGTTTTCTTGAGTCTCCCTAAGACAAGTCGACCCTATAAGAGAGAAAATTCAGCCTTGTTGGGGAATTAGGTCACACACTCGAAGAATATAAATAGGGAGGCACCCTCCCTAATTTGGACACGTTGAAATCACAAGCAAGTTCGCTATTAGAGAGAGAAAGACAAGTTCACTGGAGAAGAACAAGAAGAAGCTCCATAAGTCATCTTATCTTTGGGTTTTCTATCTTTGTTTGACATTGTACTAAGTGACAAATCTATATTGAAGAATTTGTTGTGTTTTCCCCGAGAGAGGGTTTTCCCAGGATATAAATCCGTGTCTTTTTTGTACTGTAATTGTCTATCTTTCAGTGATCCTGTTGCATTAGATTAAAGATATAACATATTTGAATTAAAGTCCAAACTCTAACATGTGGTGTTAGGGTGGATGTGTCTTTCCTTTGCTCAGGAAGAGACCCTAGAGTCTGAAGAGGGTATGATATACCCTATGAATTAATAGGGCAATAAAGGATTGAAGTAGCTTGAGTAGGGGTCGACAGTGATCGTGGAAATAACCTGAGCAAGTGTTAAACTCAACAGTTTAATCATCCTAAGAAAGTTTCAAGAGTTACTCTGGTTTGAACTTGTGATTTCGATAGGAACGACTTTAGGTAGGAAAACATTTAAGGATCCATAATTTTCTCAAAGTGTAGAAACCTTGGTGAATCCTTTTCATTCTTAGATTTGCAAACATAAAATGTATTTGTAAGGATCTTACATAGTTTTTGGAGAATTTTGGCTATTTTTAAAGTAAACAAAAAAAATTCCCATAGAATTTTGGCGAATTAATTTTGAAGAAAAAGGAAAATTGGTGAATATTTTTTTGAGAAAAGGCTGAAAAATAGGCCATGGACAAAATTTCATCCCTAAAATTTTCTATGGTTTAAGGTACCTCCTCCCCTCAAATCCTAATGCGTAGGCCAAATCACAAGCTTAATGAGTGATGATTCATGCAAACATTGATAGTGATATCCAATGATAAGGAAATATTTTCTCCTATGATTTATGGGGGGCTTTGAGAAGTACATTCACCTCCATGTAAATACCATTAGAGCCTTTCAAGATGAATGGAAGAACTCTTCTGGTCGAGTCTCCATATTAACCATTCACAAACTGGTGAAACAGGAAGTGACCCATGATCCTGCTTACTAGCATGAATATCCATGTCTCGCTTCTTAATGATGAAGTAAGTATTTTAAATTGGAAATTGATCAAGGCACTTTCTATAACATTAGCCTTGATATTTTTGTTCATTCGTCTACCTAACTAGCTCACTATCCCAAGTCTCGATTGAATCCCAAAGCTACATGTTCCTTGGCATGGGATCTCACCCCCTATCTAGGTATCATAAATATAACATGTATTAAACAAGAAACAAGGTATAAATTTGAAATTGAAATAGGCGCGAGACTCAATGGTGACAGTGGAAGCTAGAACAACCTAAGCAGGGTTGACGAGTTTGGAAATCGGAATAATGATAAATAAAAGTTTAAAGTTTAAAACTACTAAACTATTTAAACTCTCAAATTTCATAATCAAATTTCCAAAATCCAATAACCATTTGATTAACCATAGTTCAAAATCCAAATTCCTCAATTGCAATCACTCGTATGCATTAATTAGAAACCAATGCAAAATATGATGTATCAATTATGATTCTAATTTCTGGTCATTTGTTGCACAATTTTAATTCAAAATTATGTGATTGCATTTTCTATTAATACATTACTTATTCACCTTACACAGACTGGTTGGGATTTGAGAAGGAATAGTTGTCAAAATGCATTAAGTTTGAAGCCTATTGTAAGCTGATTTCAACTGTGATATCTTGCCAAATCAAAACCATCATTAATGTGTTTGTTTGCTACCAGGCCACTAGCTTACCACATGTGATTGTCAATTACTACTTTATTTGCTACCAGGCTACCAACTTACCAAAAGTGTTTATCAATTAATGCTTGGTGCTTAGGGCTAGAGCATGAGTCATACCTGATTATTGGTTATAACCTTGTGGAAAATACTGGAAAGGTATAGATCCTTGACATTTATGGATCATGTTTGTCAATATAATACATATGCTCTATCAAATTTAATCAAGGAGAAAGACCTATCAAATCACCTTAAGAATTTTTCTCATTCAAATCCCTTCATTTTGGACAAGTTTTCTAACCAAAAATTACGACATAGATCTATACTAGAACAGTACATAAATCCAACTCCCACGCCCTACATACTCTCTTCTCAGAGTTTGGAAATCTTGTTGTACCATTCTCCACCATTAATATCTTGTTGTAAAATTTCATTCAATTCTATTATAAGCATCTAGACTCGCGTTCAGTTCTTCTCTAAGCCTCCAAACTCCGGGACTAGAGACAATTGATGATATCATGAATCCATGGCTAGTAGCGCAACCACCTTACATTATAACACACATCCCATCTAACAAATGATAAGTGTTGGATACAATAAACCAAACATGGCTTTGCAAAACATGGTTTTGGAGGATTTGAACCATGATTAAAAGCAAGGTCATGGAGCATAATTTTGAATGCTTGAACAATATCCCAGTGGCCTATGGCATATGGGGATGAATAAAATTGCCATCCGCAAATCCAAGAAAGGGGACACTATTATCAAATGAAGAGTTCTAATGAAAAATGTAACCATCTTATGATCCTAGGAAACGAGAATTTAAGTCTTCTTCCAAAATGAATCCATGCTAGAAAATTACAGTTTTACTAAAATTTATAAAATCAATACAACCCATTTCAAAGTCACATAAAACCAAAAAAATCAATACAACTTATTGCATTTGCTAAATTCTTTGAGTGGTAAGAACTATTGTAGTTTCGAAACAAATTAATAAACATTAAAAAATTATTTTCATTTAATTTTTTTATAAAGAAATTATATTTGAATAAAAATTAATTACAAAGACATAGATCTCAAGCATAGATTCCATCCATATCTTGTTATACAATCTCGTTTAATAATTCAACGAGCTTTTACTATTGACTTTATTAGAGGTTTCGGTTTGTTGGGCAATTTTATCCACTATGAATTTAGATCTGAGTTAATCGTATTTGGGTCCATAAATTATTTAGAACACTAGAATTTAAGATGTGTATTGTGGATGTGTTTGAAGTTAATTTTCAACTGCTTTGCTTTTCCATAATTGATGCGGGGTTGAGCACTTAGAATCCAAATAAAAGAAGCTACATGAAACATGGCACTAACTTTAAATGTTTTGAAGTTTCAAGTAATTTAAAGTTTGATCAATAATGTTGATGGAATGTGTGGCAAACTCTATTTGGCTTTTTCAATTGTTGTTGCCTAATTGTCCATTCTTTATAGACAAACAATTGTGTAGCTCTTCAATTGCAAAGTTACAAAATAATCCTTAATTATAAATTTACAAAATAATGGTCAATTTCATTATTTAAGGGCTTGATTCAAGGAAAAAATGGTTGTTTCCTTCTATGAATGGTAAAATAGATCATGAAGGGCATTGAAGGCTTCAAATTTAAACCGGATTCGGGGGCCAAAAGGTTTTGGGTCTTTTTCTTACTTATTGGAGCCCTTCTTATGTGTGATAATTGTGGCCAATAATCGTTTATTCTTATTACAAGGATTTCTCCACAAGGTAATTTTGATTATACATTCCTATTTAGATGTTCTATTCCAACATTAGTCACTTCCTTTTTAATTTTTAATTTTTTTCCAAAAAAAACACTATACTTTATTGAAGTATAAAATAGGTGGTACATAGAGGAAAAAACAAAAATGGTCCAAAGAGAGACCAAAGTTTGAATGGAGCAAATATAGGCCTAAGGAGATGCACAAAAACCAAATCCTGAAAAAAAAAAAACATAGTCCATCTCATAAGGCAAAAATTTATAGCACAAAAGGCAACACAACCCCTAAAAAATGAGCCACCAAACTTGAACCAAAGCTCAAAGCTAGAAGAAGGCGAGAAGATCTAACAACTCCCTTCAGAAGAAAGGGAGCCACAATGCCAAAGTTGAAAGAAAAAAAAACCCTCCCTCCACCTCCACCGCCAACAGAACTTTCCTAGAAACACTGTTTGCATAAGATTCTGCTCTCCATAAAGAGTAAGAAGATACAATTGAATCTGTGAATCAACAACCGAGTCTGATCCAACCAAGCTGAAATGTGGAGGATGTTGATACCTTGAGCCTCCACAGCCCAATCCGTTATCACCTTCGAATCTCCATCAACAAAGATATTATCAAGACCAAGTCTATGTGAAAAATTATAACCTTCGAATCTCCATCAACAAAAATATTATCAAGATCAAGTTTATGTGAAAAATGGAGGAGCCATAGGGTGAGAAGTTCTCCCTCTGTATTGGTGTCCGAACCGCATTTCATCCAAAGCTTGTAGTATCTATCTTTATCCAAAATGAGGATGGCCCCAGCCCCACAAAGCAAAGAATACTGTTCAGATGAACCATTAAAGAACGTCGACAAACTAAACTATCAGTGGGGAAATGCACAGTGGGAATTCTGATAGAAGGACTTGAAGATCCAGAAAGCATAGCCATTCATAGCCATTATTAGCATGGTTTTTCCACAAGATAGTTTTGATTATACAGTTCCAATTTAAATCTTCTATTCCAGCATCCATCACCTACTCTTTTAGTCAATCTCAACCTTATAACGTAACTCTTGGCTCGTAGATTTCGGTAAAAATCAGAGCAAAGTTTCATTACTACAGTTCGCCATTTCCATAACTGTCTGCTCAGTATCTGATTTTGAAGGAAAACATTCTTCATTTCTTTTTTGTTTGATTTTTGAGTGGGGAAATGAACTAGCACACAGACATTTTATTTCGAATAAATCGTTTTGAGTTTTGATAATGTTACACATACTGATAAAGAATCTCCAGGTATTGTTTATCCCTAGCGTGGAGTTAATATCTCTAGGAATGAAACTACTATTTTTGAGTTGAAGCATTGTCATTATCTCTAAAACTTCCCTTTAATGTGATTTAGGGTTTTATTTGTTGTTTTTATCCATCCTTTCTAACTTTACCATAATTGCACATCCTACTAATTTTTGTTCATGCTTGTCACGGGTATAAACCTTTCAATTTTTGCTCATTTATCTTGGTGAATTTTCATTACAGGTATACAAGGTATGTTGATACTTCCGTGATGGTAGGTTGACCTATTTATCCCCTCATCGCGATAACCTGGTTTGGTTTTTAGTTTTGGGAATTAGTTTTGAAGTTATACTTAGCGGGGTTTTCATGTTTCCTACTTTGTATTTAAATATGATAAAGATTTTGCTGGGTTTCTAGGAACTATCTCTATTCTGCACATTATCGGCGTAGTGAATAGATCTACCGATGGAAACAAGTGCACTAATTGACATGGCAATTTATAATGGAGAAAATTGATTTAGTATAGAATTTTTCATTTTAAAAAAGTACTCACTAACTATATTTTTTTTGTTAGAAATTTTGTATATATTACAATGGCCAGGCTAAGGCAGGGATCAAGGCTCACATACCTCCAAGCGTATTGATTGAGCTATGGTAGCCTGATGGTAAAGAGGTATGGTAACCTAGCTGAGAAGGAGTTATATGAACCTTCCTTACCAAGTAGATTGAGAAAGAGGTGATCTAACCAATAGAAAGGCATAGGGTAGCATCTAACCTTACCGAGAATTGATAAAGTAGACTAGTCTTTTATCGGGTTTCTCAGGCCGAACTTGTCTTACTGAGCTTTCTCTACAAGGCGTGTCCTGCGGAGCCCAAGCCAATTCCTATCCCAACTGAACTTGCTGATCCGGGCCCATCCCAAGTGCATCTACCTCAACCTCAACCTCAGGAATTCCTCTAGTAAGTTGGGTTGTAAAGTCCGATAGTAAGTTGCCTTCAGCTGATCGACCAAATTGATTGGAAGATTCTCTTTTTTCCAGTTATCTTTTACATCATCGATCAAAACAAAATCGTCTATGTAAAAAAAAGGTATACATAGTTGTTGTTAAGATTTTAAGAGTTATAATGCCAAAAACAAAAGGATCACTGAAAGAATGACAAGCACACCAACACAAAGAGAACAAGAAGATTTATCTTGGGAAACCCTTGTGGGGGAGAAAACCTAACAAAACTTCCTCGATATAGACTTCAACCAAGTATAGTGTAAGACCCATAAATAAGGCTAGCTACTTCCTCTGTCTCAGATGGACTGCTCATTCTCTCTCTAGCGAACTTGCTTCAATGTTGAGTGTGTCTAAATGAGGGAGCACCTCACCTATTTATATACATTTGTTGAGAAAGGTGATAACCCAACAGGGCCAACTTCTCCTCTTAACCAAGGCCAACTTGCCTTGGGAGACTCAAAATAACATTTTAATAATAATTTTGTGGGTACAATTGACCCAACTTACAATAGAGGTTTTACCTAAATACTTTTACATGACCAAGTACATCAATGACATCCCCAATCGAAGGAACAACATCTTCGAAAGGAGGAATAATAATAATATCAATAAAACTTAAAAGTACAATAGAATAAATTCCGAAGTTACTTTTCTTTAACACTCCCTTTTAACAAGGAACGTATTCTATAACAACTTCAATAAAAACAACAATTGTACAACTAACTGGTGAGTCTATATGTTATAGGGAGTTTTCAACAACTACATCAACATCATCATCATCCATGGAACATCGTCATCACAGAGCATCATCATCGTGGAACATCATCACAAACATTATCATTGTGGAACATCATCACAATCATCATGATCACTTGCCTTCTCATCCGTATGTGAATACTTGCAACATCATCAATATATAAATACTGGAATAGCATCATCTTCAGTATTTACATACTAGAACAACATCATCTATAACATCATCAATATGTAAATATTGGATCATCATTCACAAATAAATGTTGGATCACCCTCAGCATGAAAATGCTGGAACATCATCATCCACAAATGAATGCCGGATCACTCTTATCATGAAAATGCTAGAGCATCATCATCCGCAAATGAATGCCAGACAATTCTCAGCATGAAAATGGTAGAACATCATCGTCCACAAATGAATGTTGGACCACTCTCAGCATGGAAATGCTGGAGCATCATCATCCACAAATGAATTTAGGATCATCCTTTGCATGAAAATGTCGGAACATCATTGTCCACAAATGAATGCTAGACCACTCTTAGCATGAAGATGTTGGAGCATCATCATCTGCAAATGAATGTTGGATCACTCTCAGCATGAAAATACTAGAACATCATTGTCTGCAAATGAATACTGGACCACTCTCAACATGAAAATGCTGGAACATCATCATCCACAAATGAATGTCGGATCACTTTCAGCATGAAAATGTTGGAACATCATTGTCCGCAAATTAATGCTGGATCACTCTCAGCATGAAAATGTTGGAGCATCATCACCACTCCCTCTTCCAACCTTTCGGACTACACCATTCTTGATTCAAAAGTATTCAAAATTTACATGAGACAGAGGCTTAGTCAACACATCAGCAACTTGTTCCTCTATAGGAACATACTGGAGTTTTACAGCTCCTCTCTATGTTGGAATTTGTGCAGCTTCAGAAGGTAGCCTTATTTTACTTGTATTGTATTTCTTTGTACCTCCTATGACAGATTATACTGATGTAATTACTCATGTAAACCCTAGAAAGAATCAATGTAAACCATGGGGAAAGAATACAAGAAAATAATAAAAATAAAATTATTTTGTATTTCCCCAAGGTAGGTCGACCCCAGTCAAACTGTCAAGTCAGCCTCAGTGATTTTTCACTTGGAAAATAAGTATAAATAAGAGGTGCCCCTCCTCATTATTTCATCCACTCATTGCAAGTTCGCTCTAGCTGAAAAGGTGTGCTACCGTAGTCAAGGAGAGTGTTTTCTGGGGTGTAGAGACATTTTCTCTCTCTTTCTTCTTCTCTCTATCCTCAGGAGCTCATTAGAGGAAATTTGAGGTCTAAAATGGGCCTTCTAAGGAAAATAATAAAATAATAGTTAAAATAACAAAATAATAGTTATTAATTTTGGAGGAAGAATGAAAAAAACTACTTTTTGTGTTCGTATTTTTGACATATCTCCCTATGTTTTTACTCAAATTCTAAGCGGGAGAGCTCGTTGGATGCGAAATTTAATTCCGCATCCAACGAGCTCTCCCGCTTGAAATTTGAGTAAAAACACAGGGAGATATGTCGAAAATACAAACAAAAAAAGTAGTTTTCTTTTATGACAAATATGTCAATTCAACCATTATGGTTGACTCATTTTACTGAAATTCTATTGGTTCTTGAATTCCAACTCACAAAATTTATTGTTGGCATGTTTTCTTATAAGGCCCATTTTAGACCCCAAATTTCCTCTAATGATTATCTTCATACGAATGTTTGCTGGGTTTTTCCCGATTGGGTTTCCCAGGATAAATTTTTGTGTTCTTTGTTTCTGTGCTTTGTATTTCTTTTAGAGATCCTATTGTTCATTTGCAATTAAGTTATACAGTTACAATCTTGTAAAAACTAACATGGTATCAGAGCAGTTCTAGAAGAGGCCATTGCGAGAAGCTAGGGTTTGACCTTCCAAGGCCTTCCCTCATCTCTTCAGCAGAAAAAGAGTTGTGGAAACTTCGCTCTAGGGGAGGCACATCATTTGGTGGAAGCATAATCAAATTCCGTGAAGTTTCATTTTTGACCTAATTCTGCTATTGCGGAAACTAGGTTTCAAGTTTTGCACTGATCAGGCCATTGCTTTGCCTCAACCTCATCCTCCCTCCACTCTCCTTGACAAGGTGCATCTATCTATGAGGTTAGTTTCTTTAAATTCAAAAGTTTAATTTTTTACCTAGCTCCTATTAGGGTTTTTGGTACAGACCTGCAAACAAGATGATTGGAATGAAGATTGAAGATCATCTTGATGGGCCTACAAACTTCATTTTTTGGAAGCCTAGGGTTCTTCCCATCCTAGAAGAAAATGATCTCTTGAAGTTGTCAATGAGAAAGGTCCAGAACCAGAAGCAGAAGAAGCCAAGTCCTAGTGGAGGAAGTGTGATGCAAAAGCAAGAAGGATTCTTGTGGACTCAGTCAAAGATCACTTGGTTCTGCAAATCTTAGAAAATAAGACAGCTAGGAAGATGTTCAAGACCTTGAAGAAGTTATTTAAGCATAGTAGCATCAATGTGACCCTCACATTGATGAGTCAATTGTCAAATACGAAGATGATTAAGTCCTAATCAATTGCCTTATATTTCACGAGGATCACTGAACTTCGGGACAAGCTAAACTCTAGTGGAGATACCATTGAAGAAAATGAGCTTGTCATGACCACTCTAAATGGTCTTCCACCATCTTGGGAGTCCTTCATCCAAACCATAAGTGGTTGAACCAAGTTGCCCTAATTTGACAAGCTATGGGAAGATTGCACTCATGAAGAGACCAGGATTGTAGCAAGACAAAGACTCCATGGTCCTCAAGTTGAGGAGAATCAAGCCTTCATCGCTCATGCCAAGAAAGGCAAGGGAAAAGGAAGTAATTTTCTCAAACATAAGCACCAAGCTAGGAGACCAAGTTCTTCTCCAGATCGGAGGGAAAAGACGAAGGACCTATCACACATACAATGCTATGTGTAAGAAATATGGTCACTATGCAAGCAAGTGTTTTAGTTCAAACAAGAGGAAGCATGAAGCTTCAACAGTTGATGTGGAATATGGTTATCATCACAAGAAACAAAGAAATGAAGATCGTACAAAATTCTTCTTCATATCAGCTTTATCAGGTACTGTACCCACTGTTGTCCCCCAAAACTGGCATGCGTGTGCTGAAGCCCAAAATGAGTGCAGCGACTCGGTGACAACTCTCGAGAGAGCGGCCAATTTCAACACACCCCTCTCCTCGCTTCAGGTTGGCTCTTCTCCAACTCTAGGGGGGTTTCCCTAAGGTAGGATCGCTAAGGCAGGTGCAGCAAAGGGCAAGGTGATCTGAAGAGGTTTCTTTAGAGAAACATTGGTAACAAAAAGGAAAAGTTGTTTTGATTGATGGGAAGGAAGGGACGATCAGTTCTCGAGGAAAGACCAGTGTCAGTATCATAAGGGAGGATGGAGTCAAAAGGGGACTCAAGGAGGCTTTGCGTTTCACAAAAGGGAGATTAAACTAGTACGTTCCATAATCAAAGACATGGAGAATGTAAGTATAACTGACTATTGTCCATTACTCCTAGACCTTTTAAAACATAACGGCGACAAACAACTTGACAACTGCAAATGCTTTCCCAATGGGATATATTATAGGCTTTTATGCTAGGTTTGGTCTAGAACTTATGAAAAACAAACAACCACGACAGAGATGCCCAATATATGTCCAAAAAAACCAACATGATCTTTTCTATTCAGCTTTGGGGAAAAATCCTCCCAGCCATTTTTTCCATCCTTTACAATGAAAGAGCTATGCTCTTTATAGGCCCAAAAGGCTCTTACCACCTTTTTTTCAAAAAGTAGAATAAAATAAAATAATAAAAGAAAATAAGAACATTTCTCAACTAATGTCAAAAATACTTTATTACATAACATAGAACCACTACTTTTGATTTTAGGCTGCTAATGAATCAAAAAGTGAACAGTGAGCCACTCTGAAATTGATCGTGGCCACTTGGAAACGAGACCACCAGGAAATGAGACCACTGCTTGTGAACTGCTCCTTTAATTTATCACTGATTGCCCATGAGTATGATATAGGATCACATCTGCTCCAGAATTTCATGCGGCCTACCAAACAGAGCCATCGATTTCTCGTTTTTTCCACATAATGGGGAATCATGAAAACTTATTGTTATCACATATATAGTAGCCAGGCTACCATATTCTATTTTTCAGACACAGAACATTTTTCAGCTAGATCTCTTACATATGAGATGCTGAGATGAGCATTTCTGATGGATCATTTTTGTATTAGTGGATTATTGTACTCTCCCATGCCAGGACTAAGTCTCAGGACACTCAGATTTGAGGACCGATATAACCATTTATGTTATTTCAGAGCAGTAGTGGATGCCTAGTGTTATATCAGTACTTTCTCATTGGATATATGGTGTTTCAGATGGATTATATTGCATGGATATGACTCAGTAATTTATATGGTGTTGTGGTTATTATTGCTCTTATATTGATTCTTGTGACATATATTGACTTGTGGTATCATGATTTGGCGGTCATATTTATATAGACTTGGTTGTATATTATATTATGTATTGATGTCCTTACTCTGGCTTTGAAGTTCTTGATATATACTCATTGGTTTTACCCTCCTTAGGGAGAATAGAGGTAGTCATTCCCACCATTGTTTTGGCTTTCCAGTGTTGGCTCCATCATTTCATTGTCTTGATCCATCCATTACCTTCCAGTTTAATTTTCAATGCGACTGATTTCTTGACTTATGGCATGGAGGACCTTTTTCCCCGCTAGAACTTTTGTTGGACAAGCCTCCCTATTTACATTGTGTCTCGGCTTCGAGTTGGTGACAAAACTTGCCTATGGTAAGTTGGATAGTATGCCTAAATCATTTTGATCGGTTGTCCTGATGTTTGGCACTGTGCAGAATTCCCCCTAGTCACTTGAGATGTTGTTGGCTAAAACTGAAAGCTCATGTACTACTTTTATTGGAAATATTGAATATGCGCCCATGGAAAATGAAAATTATAAAACTATGTTTCTTAACATATGTAAAAAGGGCAAGAGCAATGAAATGATAAAATACTCCTTCAAGAGTATAAGAAAAGGTCTAAAAAAGCAATGGTTTAAAATATGCTATATCCAAAAATTGCTGACCTTATTAAAATAAATATGGCCCGGATGAAAGCTACGATTAGCTGTGCTTTTAAGCACTGGTGAAGTCCCAAAGGGTTCATATAGGCCAAAAGTCCATAGAATGAAATGTGATCCTAATGAACTTGGATCAAAATTGATGTAGACATGATGCCTAAGTTGAATAAGCACTCTCTAAACAACTCATCCATCTGTGAGGCACTGCCATTTCTTATGTTGATGTTTGTCCAGTATTGGTTGTAGTGAGTTTTCCCTTTTCCTTGTCCAAAGTGTCATGATGTTGAGTAGGAGGTCATCCTTTTCCTTAGCCTTTTCATTTCCACCTTTCACCCTTCACTAGCAAAATGACTACAGCTATGAAGTGAGTATAGTCTTGAAAGTCTAAGTCTAAGTAATAATAAATAAAGCCTGATATTTATAAGTATTTGTTGATGTACCGCCAGTGAAATGCATGCTACTTGTTGATTTTGTTACGTTAATGAGTTGTAGAGCATGGTTTAACCTCTTAACACTTGTAGCAGATTGATCTATTCTGAGTTATTATTGGTGTCTGATTATTCATAGATGGTTATATTGTTTATTGGTTATGATTGATGATCAGATAGAGACCTATGAGGGGTATGAGTATACACCTTTGATGGATTGGGACTCTCTGAGTCCAATGAGATAGTTTATTTCCATTTCTGGGCACTTACAGATGTGATCATGCTTATTCTGCTTTTCTGATGCAGTTTTTCTTCATAGATTAATTTGTTTGAGGAGGGAGATGTTTCAGTTGGATCTCCTAGGGTGTTGTATGGGAATAGGCGGGTGCAGCCACTTGTTTGTACCATTGTACCCCCATCCCAGAGAGCTTGGAGGGATTAATTTGACAACATAGGCACCCTAGTAGGTTGTTTTAGCAGTATCATGTTTCCCGAGGCAGATTAAAAAATGATCAAATGGCTATTGAAGAAATCGATTTGGGCTATTGAGGCAAAGAAATGGCATGGGGTGAGTCACAATGATGAGAGTGATGTCTTCCACAACTTCTCCAGCAGTTTCAGCATTTTATGGGGCCTGCACCTATTTTTGGGAAAATTTTATATATTTTCTGGAGCTTTTTGGGAGACACATGATTTCCTCAAGGAGGCACAAAAGTCAAAATTTTAAATTGTAATATTATTTATTGTGCCATGTGGACACCCAAAGGGAGTTAGTCAAACACTCCTTGGACCCACCATGTGCTTTCATTTATTTCTTGTTGAGTGGGTTACCTTTATTTGGGTGGTTTAAGTCCACTTTGGTAAATTTTAATTATATTGATCCATGTATTGTATGTTGAGCTCATCTCAACCATTGATTAGAACATTGTATCTTTTAATCTTAGCCACTCGTTTTGAAAGTGGTTAGGATTTGGTTATGATTGAGGTTCTGTCATTTTTATTTAAAGGAGAGAGCTTCTCATTTGTAAGGGGTCTTTGGCTCTTGGATCTGAATAATAGAAAGACATTTTCTGTGGCAATTTTTTGGATTTGCCTTGCATTTGATGTGCTCAAATGGTGATTAGCTTGTCTTCAGCTTACTAGCATCGTGGAAATTCTCGTGAGATCTATTTTTTTTTTGTGGCTATCATTGTTTTGTCTACAGGAGGGTGTTTTGGCTGGAGCGTTTTTTGTAGGGGGACCTCAACTCACTCGGTTCGTCTTGGATCGTGGGATTTTCATTAGTTTCATTGCGATCTATGATTACTTCATTTTACTGTCTTGTAGCATTCAGTTTCTTTATTTTGTATATGCAAATCTGATATGGTTGACGTTTGCTCATGCAGGGTAGGGGGTGCTTTGATGGCTTGGAGCTTGCATATGCCATAGAAATGACGGGGATCTTCCAGGATTGATCGGGATAGCTAGGATCGTCACTGTTACAGACTTATACAAGCTTATCTAGGTAAGATCCACATGTAAGTTCTTCTTTTCTGATCTTATTCCATTGTACCTCGTTGAAATTTAACTATTTTTCTGAAAACTCCTAAACCATAAAAACCTAAAAATTCAAATAATCAGGGAACCGTTCGATCTTTTGCCAAACCATTTATGGGTTTCATAGATTGGGTCTCCCCCTAACTAAATCAACTAGAAGGCTGGTCAAATTCCTCATAGATTGACCTAGATCTGATTTTTCAGCAAAAGACTACATAACCCCCCACTGAAAAAATTGACCTGCTTTCTGATTTCTGATTTCTGACTTCACAGACGGATAGATCGGGTCTTGGGTAGTCCAAATCAACCCCAAAGTTGTCAAGAGGCGCAACAGTTTGACCGGGATCTGAAAAACAGACTGAAACTGCCCTAGTGCCCTCACTGAAAATTGGCCTTTTCTGGAAGTAGGTTTTTCTAAAATCTGACATGATAGGCTGATAGATCGGGTCCCAAGAATCCCAAAACACCCTCAATGTTGTGCTAATTCATCCTGGTTTTCCCTAGATCTGAAAAAATCAGTTTTCAGCCTCCTAGCCCCATCATCAGATTTTGACTTTTCTAGATCTGATTTTCCTGCTGTTTTCCTGATTTGGGCTTGTAGATTAGGTCTCCCTGATCTCTTCTCATCCTCAACGCAGAGGCATCAGCCTTCCGGTACCCCCTAAAGCTTCATATTTGTCTTCCTAGGCCCTAGCGCTAGCTATCTATTGAGCTAGGTTTCCTGTACCTTGGCTTTTCTGGATCAATTGCTTTCTGGTTTCGTAGATCAACGTGTTTCCCAAGTGGGTTTCCTGAAACATTGTTTTACTGCTGACTAAATTTCCTAATGCATACAAAGCACTGATCTCCAAGCTAGCGCTGCCTTTAGTCTCTTAGCCTTTGCCATCTAACAACATTCACTGATAGCTCAAACACCTTTTACCGAGTCTGATTTCTAGGTATTGGATAGTCCCAACTCTATTCGTGCTCGCCCTGTCATAGTTACGTTTCCCAAGACAGTTTCTAGTACCTAAACCCTAGAGCTAGGGTTCCCATTCACCTTGCACCTTAAGTACCCTGAAGCCCCATCTGATCTTCTTCTGGTGTCTAGGTTCGATCTCTCCTGTCGGGAGCAGATCCGTGTCTCCCGCATTGTCATCCTGGACTAGGATAACCTAAAGTGAAGGCTGCCTTGATTGGCGTGACAACCATCCATTTGGGAGTCTAAGCAGTCGTGGTTCCACCCCTTAGTTTCTTGCCCCTCTACCATCCATTCTGGATCCACCTTAAGTAGGCAACTACAAGGCAGCTGATAACACTTATGTTGCTGAGCAAAGCGAATACTTCCGGCGGCTGCGAAACTCCAAGTCCACAAATTGGCTGTGGAGGAAATGAAACTTGAATCACCATGAATCACGCGCTAGCTCCAAGCCCTTGAATCTATCCAAGCGGTAATCAACAAACACCAAGTCGCTCGGAGTCGTGATAGTCTATAGAGAAACATTGATGGATGCTTGAAGAAACACGTGGATTTCTTCCTGATTTACTCACAAGTTGTCCCAAGATAATCTACGATCTGAGGTTGTCTCCCAACAACTACTAGATGATAAACACGAAATCAACAACCAATGTGCTTGGCTTCCAATGTCGATACTCTCAGCTACCCAAACGTGAACTGCTCAACAATGCTTCAGAAAGACTCGGCGTTGTGGCTGCCCATAAAAAGTATGAAGCACACGCGTGAAGATACTCCAGAAATTGCTGTAGTGTGATATTGTTCTTTGTGATTACTTGAAGAGTTGGTCTCCTCCTAGCATTCATTAGGAGGCATTGCTGAACATTCATTGTCTGACAATGATGACACGCAACTAGATTAGCTGTCAAAGAATTGTGAAAAATCTTGTTGGCTTAAGAACCTCTTCAACCCTTGTTGATCAATGAACCAATCTGTGTGTGGATTATTAGGAGAATACAACAGTGCCATGATTTCTGAGTCGTCCCTGCCCTATCCTATTGCAGGTTGGATCCATGTCAAGCTCTAAGTCATAATACTTGCAACGAGACAGTGACCTTCCTCTTCTTCCACTACCTGCTTGAACGTTTTGATTAGATACATTTTGAGAATAACGGGACTAGTGCCAAAACACTGATCGGGCTCTTTGCTTGGCTTGTTCATCCTTGGATTGGCTACCATTTGCATCACTACCCCAGCTACGAGACAATGAGCACCCTCTTCTACATTTTAGGTCTTCCTTGCTCTACTGTGAGAGTCTGGAAGCTTTTTCTAGAGATGAGGATCCTCTTACCGTGTTCACAATATCTGAGTGACATGGACTATGTTCTTGAACAGGGCTTGTACTCTCAGACATAGGTAGAATAATTGGTGCACATGCATGTCTAAAAGGAAGGGAAAGTTGTTCGGAAGCAACAAGCTGTCCAACATCTGCCCAATGAGTGGGGTGTAAGACCTTATCAGTGATTATTATAAATCCCTCCATTGAAGATGAATTAACCCAGCGAGAGTACCATGGACATGACTCTAACAAAATTATATGTTTGTTTTGAGGTTCTAGTGGAGGTAAATCCATTAATCCAGTCCCCTAAACTTTACCATCCCTCTACTGAAAGACCAACCAAACTCCAGTTTCTTTTTTGTTGTATCAGAGAAATTCTTGTTATATATTTCAATCGACGTTTTCCTTCAATGAAATCCTTACTGGTTGGTAAACATAGTTGACTTCATTGAGTCTTGGATGAGGAGTTTGATTTGGCCATGTTAGACCATCTAGAAAAAAGCTCAAGTCATTTGGAATGTCCCCAAAATCACCTCCATATGCCAGTGTTTTTTTCCCATCAACACCCTCCTTTAACAAGCCCTAATCCAACCACTCCCATTTAAAGCCTCCCTGCAGACCTGATGTGCTATCAATGGCTTCCCAATATTTATGAATGTTCACATTACTATTTCCCATAGCATGTTAATATTTGCAAAGAATGACAGGCCTATTCTCAGTAGGATCTCAACAACTGTTTTAATGCCACACAATGTCTATCTGATCGTTGATTCTTATTTCTTCCACGAGACTGAATTTGTCATCCATTTGACAGTCTCCTATAGGCAATTCCTATTGAAACCAATTTATATAAAGCTAGCCTTTGCATCTGCCAGAGAAAAAGACTCTAGAGTTCTTTGAAATTGGATATTAAAATGAATACGGCTTCATCCCATAGCAGTACTCTATTTTGTATAATAACCAAATGGATCTTTGCTGAAGAATTGCAATTGTTTCTTGAATCTCTGTTGTTTGTTCATAACTGAAAAACTTAAACATGTTGTTGTGTTAGTAGGTTGTGGAAGAATGTATTTTTCTGAAGGAAAACCCAAGCACAACCTGGGTAAGAAAGAGGGGTAACACCCACCACTAGTGATATATGGTTCATAGATAGTGGTGCTTCCAAGCATATGACTGGCTATAAAAAGAACCTTTCATAAGTTGTTGAGAAAGAATCCCATCTCTGCATTGTACTTGGAGATGATGCCAACTACACTGTGGAAGGATTTGGATCTACCTCTCTTCAGTTAGAATCCAATGACTTAGTACATCTGAATGATGTGTTGTATGTACTTGGTATGAAAAGAAACCTTGTCTCCATCTCCACCTTAGAAGATAAGGGATATAGAGTTAAATTTGTAGATGGAAATGTGCTCACATGGCACAAGAATTCTAGCATGGACAAAGCAAAAGTGATTGGTGTAAAGGAGGAAAGCTTGTATCGTCTGAGCTACCAGCTCAAGCCCTAGTCTATGATTCGACTAACATCAATGAGCTATGGCATAGAAGACTAGTTCACCTAAACTATCAAGCTCTCCTCGCATTCAAGAACATGGTGACAGGTCTACCAATGCTTCATGTAGACCATGATGGTGTATGTAGAGGATGTGCACTTGGTAAGAATACCAAGGGTTCCTTTCCAAAGAGTCAAAGCAAATCCAAGGGAATATTGGATCTAATCCACTCTGACTTGTGCAGACCCATGATGGTTACTTCACTGGGTGGTTACAACTACTATGTAACATTTATTGATGACCACTCACGAAAGACGTGGATATACTTCCTCAAGACCAAGGGATATGAGGAAGTACTCGGCAAATTCAAAGAATTCAAAGCACAAGTTGAGAATCTGTTTGGAAGAAGAATTAAGATCCTAAGATTAGACAATGGTGGAGAATATACCTCTACAAAATTCAATGATTTCTACAAGGAAGCAAGAATTAAGAGGGAGCTCACTGTTCCCTACAACCCTCAACAAAATGGGTTGCAGAAAGGAAGAACCAAACAATTATGGAGGAAACCAAATCAATCATACATGACCAGAAACTACCGATGTTCTTATGGGCAGAAGCATCCAGAATAACTGTTTATGTACAAAACATATTCCCTCATAAAATCTTGAAGAACATGACTCCAAAGGAAGCCTTCACAGCAGTGAAACCAGAAGTTTTCCACCTTCATATCTTTGGTTTCCCAGTCTGCATTCATGTTCCCAAGGATAAAAGGATGAAACTAGAACCTTTAGGCAAGAAGGGAACATTCGTGGGATACTGTGAGTCTTCAAAGGCTTACAAAATATACATCCCAGGATCAAGGCAAATCAAAGTCAGTAGGGATGAAACCTTTGAAGAAGAGATGGCTATGCGGAAAGGAAGAGGATTTGATACGGAGCTCGATGATGAGTAGGAGATGAGATCATCTCCCCCTCCAGAACTTAAGAAGGAGTTTGAAAAAAAGAATGAACCAATCGATCCCATTGATCCAGTTAAGCCAGTTAATCCTCCCATAGATATGGAAGTAAGCCGAAAAAGACCTAGGTGGGCACAACAGACATTGCAGGATGCTGAGTGGCACCAAGCTCCACACGGAATCCATCGGGAAAGGAAAAGACCTCAAATGTTCTTGAGTTATGTAGTATTGATGCATCACATCATTGACTCAAAGCCTACCACGTACAAAGAAGCATTCAACATGAAGTTTGGAAGGATGCCATGGCGGAGGAATTCCAATATATCATGAAGATGACGTATGGGAGTGTTGCTGCTGCAACCACTTACCCAAAATTTTATAATTTTAGGGGCCCTCCTTCTATTTTTGATCTTAATCCTTCTTTAGATAAATTTTACTTCTTGAAGGTTTCTTTCCAACACTTAGTTTTTCTTTGAATTGAGCAAAAGGTTCATTTGTCTAAGTTAAAAAACTTAGGTTTTTCTTCCAACGTGTCGAAAGAACTCAACGAGTTTAGCCGACACATTAGAAGAACTATTCGTCCCCATTTTGTCACTATTTTTGGGTTCAATACTTTGCATATTAACATATGTTTTGCTACTTTTTAGTGCCTTTTGCACCATGCAGCTCCCTCTACAAGCCTCAGGTATGACTAAATTAGGATTTATGTCAATTCTATTTATTATCATCATTTTATTGTTTCAATGGTTAAAATTGGCATAATATGGAGTGCATTTACTATATTAATTCATGTGTCTTATTCTCTGCAAGTTATATGGTCTTTTTGACGAGTTGAGAAACAGACATGCGTTCAGCTGAGTATATGGAGAGCGTGCCCAGCTTGTTGTCCAGATCATCAAACAAACCCCGCATTTTTTGGTAGCACGTTTCTGTGTATTAAGAGCATGAAAACGGCCAGAAACTGTCATCACCATGCACCAACATCTCAGCGTTAGTCTTCTTCTGGAAGAAGTGCCCATCTAGTACTTCTGCGTGACACCTCGATGTAGGATTTGATTCGGACTGAAGTTATGAACCACATTGCATGCCTGAAGGAACCCGATCTGCGAGAAAAGAGGGACTGTTAGTTTTTGGTTGTTATGCACTTATTGGACATTATGACTACCTTATCATTAAGAGAAGTCGACCATTAAAGGGTTGACTTGCTCGCCCCATTGAACAATGTATATATAGACGCTGTCATGTGATTTGGGGGGGGGCTTCTTAGTTTTTTTGAAAGTCTAGAGTCTGAGTTCTGCCTTTTATCAGTTCAATTTGAAAAACTCTGTAACACCACCTTTTCTTCTAACGAAAATCTTCTTGTGCTGTATATGATTGTGTTCGATTAGAAGAAGCATAACTCTGTTCGTTAGGAGGGCTCCCCAACAAACAGAGTCTTTAAATATTTTTGTAGGTTTTGTTATTTCTTTCCTCTACAATTAGTATAATTCTATTTATGAGTTGTTTAGTTTTATTTCTATAATCGTTCATGTTTCCTGTAGTATATATTTCAGTTTAAAATTATGTTGAGCATGTAGGTTCTTTTTTTATTAAATAGCAACCGGTTGTGTTTAAGATAGCTTTCAAGTTTTTCTGCAAAGTCTTTCAATTCATAGATTAAATTTCTTTGATTAATTATAATCTAGTTCTGCTTATTCCATTTTTATCATGAATCTGCTTAAGAATATGTTAGTTTGTTTTGAATTATGAAATTAGTTTAGGTTGTATTACTATGGAATTCAGTCATTAAAGTAGGTTTACTTCTTGTTTTACATTACAGTAGTACATGCATGGGGTAGCTGCTCTTCAATAAAACATTCAAATTTACTGTTTCTTTAAAGTTTTAACATTTTCATTAAACAGACTGTCATACAGACAGTCTGTTCCACCTTTTATCCAGACCTCCATTTCTACCTGTTATACAACCGCTCATTCAGTCCTGTGTGTTTTTTAATTCGTTTCAAAGTTTATCTTTCTAGTTTTCCAATTCTATCTGAATAGTAATGGTTATATAAGGATTATATTTTCTTTTTAAAGACCCTTTACATAAGATTGTTTAAGACTTGTTGTTAAAATTCATTTCTCCTTCCTCTTTCTTTTATCATATGTATAGGAATGATATTATGTAAATTAACTCATCTTATTGATCTGTAATTGAGCCTTTCATTCAAGTTGTTCCTTTAGTTTTAAATTACATGCTTTAATAGATTAGGTGTTTATAATTTGTTCTTTTAAGTTATACAATTGTGAAAAGGATCTATAAGACAGAACTCAAATCATCCTTGTGAGTTTTCTGTTTGTTTATAAACTATGCCTTTCCTTATATAGGACTTTGTAAATAGGAGTCACTTGTGTATAAACAATCATGTTTACTATTTCCTGTAACTGAACATTTCTCAATTTGCACATTGTTGTAGAAATCAAACTAGACTTAATTCCCTTTAGCTTTTATACTTCTTTTGAGAGCCATTTGATATCCCTCCTTCCCCAGTTCCTATTACAGTAAATGCCTACCCTCAGAATAATCAAGGAGAGTGGAATTAAGATAATTTAGTTAGTATGTGTATAATTTCTATTTGGTCATTGTAAATTATTCTCAATATAGTCATTTTCTCAAGTTAAAATCAATCTCTCTACATAGAATAGTTTATTGTCATAATGTTGTTTATATCCAAACATTTATAAATAGTTTGATGTCACTTTTGTTTTCATTAACTTAATTAGGTCCTTGGAAGTTCAACTTAAGATCTTTAGCTTATTACCACGGCACTCTCTACCTTCACATATATTATGTAGCAACTCTAAGCCTACTAACCTCGGTTGATAATTAAATATTAGGTAAATTATTCAAGACAATATTTTTCCCAACAAGAACTCGGCATTTTTGTCCGATAGATCAGATCAACTCGACCAGTTTTGCCAACGTATCGGAAGAACTTAGCGAGTTCTCTTGACACGGTCACAAACCACTGGCGAGTTGCTTCCGATTTTCTTTTAGCCGAATTTGTTTTTTTGGCCAAGTTTTGAAGTTTTTTGACCAACTGAGAAGTCTTTATCGGAAGAGATTCTTCAGTTTTACCGAAGTCTTTATCAGAAGAGTTTCTTGAGTTTTGCAACACTATCGGCGAAACTCACCCTTTCTGGCCGACGCTTTCTACTGGAAGGACTCTCTAAGTTTATCAGAAGATCTCATCAAGTTTTGCCGACACTATCGATGAAACTCGGCTTTAATAGCCGAAAGTGTTTTAGCGGAAGTTTTTGACGAGTTTATGCTGACAGTGTTGATGAAACTCAACATTTCCGGCCGGCATTATCGGCGAAACTCAGTGTTTTTAGACGACACTATCGGCCAAAAACTCATCTTTTATAGTCGATAGTGATACATCAAGAGATTTCTATGAGTCTTCCGACGACTTTCTATTGGATGACTTTGATGAGTTCCACTGACAGTGTCGATGAAACTCAAGTTTCATAGCTGACATTGTCACAAAAACTCGATTGTCACCGTTGATACATGGGAAGGCTAGGAGAAAGTTGTCGATAAACCGTCGGCGTTATTCAACAATTTTCAAGTGGGCGCCAAAACGACGTTTGCGTTTATTACTACCAACCACTGCATTAATTGCAATTTTGGAAAAGTTTTTATATAAACGTGGTTAGTTGGTTACAGATTGTTACCGCAAACACCGTTTGAATGCATCGAATCACCACTGGACACTTGGAGATTTTGCATTGCTACGCCAAGCATCGTACCTGTATCGACAGTTTCCAGGTAGGCACTTAAACCTATCTTTTGTCTTGTATTCTTCTAAAAGCTTTAAAAGACTATGTGTTGATGGAGGTTTAGGGTTTTAAAAGGTAACCAAGGTCAATTTTTGATCTCTCTTTTTTGCGGCCTGTTCTCTATTGAAATCGCATCTACAGCCATAGGGTTTCCAGTTACAAGTGCCGACTACCATAGTTATCTTAAGTCTGGTTTCAAGGAAACCCTCGACCTCACTGAGCACTCTTCCAGCCTGCTATCCCGACTATCATGGGATTTGTCTCAACCTTCGCCGCACCATTTGGTTTTATTATCCGAGCTGTTGTTATGTGTATGTCGAACCTCAGGGTTTTTATGATGAGATTACTCCGGGCCGAATGCCCCGCGGCCTGCATGTTGCCTAGGTTAAATTGGTCGGGAGAAGAATTTGCATTAAAAAGGAAACCCTCATCATATTGCCGCATTTTAGAACTTTTGGAGAGGTTTTTCCTACAAACTGTGTGCGGAAAGGGGTACTGCCCACGATTCTCTTTAGAGCTGGTGTCTTTTGGTAAAAGGTTGTTTAGGGTTTTAGATGCAAACCAAGACTTCACGGTACCTTAAGTCATTACTTTGGGCAAAAACCTTGAACCCTAATAGTTATGAGCTTGATAAACAAGAGAATAACAGTAAAACTTGTAAACTCCGTAGGTTAGAACAAAAGGCAATTAATATTAACACTTTGAAGAACCAGTGAAGAAATAATCATCCTTCAGTATGTTGACTTGTCTAGAAACACGAGAATGATGTATAACAATTGAGGTATAACTCACAAAATGGTATATATGAGTTTTCATTTAAGTTTTTCAAACACACACCCTTGCTGCAAGTATAAAGTAACTGGACAACCTTTGGGGAGTGATCTCTCTCCACCTCACAAGACAGTTTTTCAGTGACTAATAATGGAATGTTAAATGCAAATCTGTTTTCTTTTATCATGTTAGACACTGACTGCGATCTCAGTTTTTATAAGAACAATTATTTTTAAAGAATATTGATTCGTATGTACTTAGTAACTCGGACTCTCATATTTGGTTATTTCATATTTGATGCAAATGCATGTTGTTTTAAGGATAACTGTGGGGTTACTAAGACATCTCTTACTATGATCATACCGCAGGTTTGTCTCTCACCAAGAAGAATTACCTACAGGAAGACAGTTTGGAAACAAGAAATCCACACCATGCCTAAGAAGAGCAGAAAGAAGAAGGCTAAGGTCACAAAGGTTGATTCAGATGTGGAGATTATCTCCAAGACTGAAATCATATACGAAGACACTAAATCCATTACAAGAGTTTAAATGGGGTGAGATCTACGAGATGATCCGAGACCAGAATGTCCTTGAGGCAGGTCTGGAAGATATGTCCTTATATGCAAATATCACAAAATCAGGCATTACTAGGGCAGCCACCCGCCTCGAGCTGTTCCCTTGTGCTGAAGTGATCGGATGGATTCTACCCCAAATAAACCCCACTACGATGATAATTTCTAACATAGGGTGGAAGCGTTTGCTTGTTTGACTCTGTCCTACATAACATCAACATGCAAACTTCTAACCCCACAGGTTATGATGATGGATGAGTGGGTTAGCAAAGTGGATTTTGATATTTTGGAATGTGCCAAAAGGATGATGATAGCAGGAAAAAAAATGCGCCAGAAGGCATGTGGTGAGTACGAGTTTGCAAGCTTACAGCCCCCCCTAGAAGGTTATAGCATTAAAGATGAATAGGATCTTTGGCCAGGCAGATGGGAGGATGTATAAATTAGGTTGGATCCCATTAATATACTATGTGGCCTTTGAAGGTGCAATTTTCAATTGGGCAGATGTGGCCTTTGAAGGTGCAATTTTCAATTGGGCAGATATTATAGCAAGTAGCTTATCATCATGTGTAGTTTCCGCACAAGGAGGGATGACTCAAAGAAGGTCAGAGTTCTACATGGCCTCTTACTTGATTGATTGCATCCTATGCAGACACCCATTCCCCAAGCTTGGTTGCACATGGGATCACACCAAGACCCTTATATATGTGGCTTATCAAGTTCTTTGGGTGCACAAATATTCAGGCTTTTACAAACTTATATGTGAAGAGTTTCTAATGGCTTTGTATGAGCTCATCTTCCTTAAAGAGCCCGATTGCTTGTCGAAAAATGCCATGAAAGTTATTTACAAATACGTGGATTACTATTTCTCTCAGGAAGGAACTTACCTGAGAATGTATGGAGGATCCAAAGCCCAGTCACTGCTACCCAAATTTGCTACGGACTATGTAGTCCATAAGGAAGTAGGAAGACAATTATTCATAGATGGAGTGGGCAACTTCCTCTTCGATATGAAAAAAAAAGCATTCCTGCCACTTCCCTTTTGCATTGGAAGTTACAAATTTACTAAGCTCAAAAGCACCTCTGAATTTGTAAAAGAATTGGAAAAATTTCGCTTTGGGGAGAAGAGTTTCCGTAGACATGATGCAGACGGAAAAGTTGCAGAGCATTGTTCGGCTGTTAGTGTGCGCTATGAATACTCTCATCACTTCGACAAGGATGAAGAGGTGCATAGAAATGCCAGAAACATGATCGCATTAAGTAAATGTTTCAAGAAGAAAGGAAGCACTAGCGAGAGTAAAGGTAGCAGCAACACCACTGAGAAGCAGAAAAAAAAGCTTTTGAAGAAACAACAAGAAGAAGCAGAAAAGATATAGCAAGAAGAAGTTGAAAAGAAGCAAGCCAAAGAGGCTCAAAGGAAGAAAGAGGAGGAAGAAAGATTACAAAAGGAGGCAGAAGAAAGGTCGAGAGAGGAAGTGTTATCACTTGCCTTGTAGTTGCTTGTGTGAGGTGTATCTAGGATGGATGGTAGAGGGGCAAGAAACTAAGGGGTGGAACCAAGACTGCCTAGACTTTTGAATGGATGGTTGTCACACCAATCAAGGAAGCCTTCACTTTATGTTATCTTAGTCCAAGACAACAACAGGGGAGACCTGGATCTACTCCCGACAAGAGAGATCAGACCTATACACCAGAACAGATCAAATGTGGCTTTGAGGTACGTAAGGTGTAAGGTAAATGAAAACCCTGGCTTTAGGGTTTAGGTACTAGCGACTAATGGAGATGACCACTTTCTTGGGAAATGTAACTATGACAGGGTGAGCAAGGACAGAGTTGGGACTGTCTAGTACCAAGGAGACAAACTCAGTGAAAGATAATGGGAGTGAGGTCAATTTAGAGCTGGTGCCAGAGATAGGAGATCAATGCCTTTAATGCATTGGGAAATGGAGTCAGCATCAACACAACGTTTCAGTGAACCCACCTGGGATATAGCCTGATCTATGGACCTAGAAAAGGATTTGGCCTGGAAAATTGAGGTTATAGGAAAACCAGCTCAATGGAGGGCTAGCACTAGGGCTTGGAGAGGAAAATTTGCAGTTCTAGAGCCACCAGGAGGCAATCAACTCAGCGTTGAAGGGGAAATGAGATTAGGGTAGCCTAATCTACAAACCCAAGTCAGAAAATTTCAGTAAAGATAAGATCTGGAAAAGTTAAAATCTGATGAGGGGGGCTAGGGGGCTGAAAACCAGTTTTTCAGGTCTAGGGAAACCTGGAAGGAACTAGCTCAGCATTGGGGTTGTTCTGGATAGCTCAAGACCCGATCTATCAGCCTATCCTGTCAGATTTCAGAAAGAGCAAACTCCGGAAAAGTCCAGTTTTCAGTGAGGGCGCTAAGGTTGTTTTAGTAAAAAACTCAGATCTAGGTCAAACTGCCAAGAATATGGACAGTGTTGAGGGTGATTTGGATTGTGTGGGACCCGTTCTATTCATCTGTGAAGTCAGAAATCAGAAAATTCAAAACCCTAGCAAATCAAATTTTCAGTGGGGGTTTATGCATTTTTCTGGCTAAAAATCAGATCTAGGTCAAACCAACATGAGTTTGACCAGCATTACAGTAGATTTATTGAAGAGGAGGCTCGATCTATGAAACCCAAAATTGGTTCGGCCAAAGATCGAACGATTCCCAAATTTAGTGCTTTTTAGGGTTTTTAATATTTTAGGAGTTTTCAGAAAAATTGAAGTAAAGCAAGGTACAATGGATTAAGATCTGAAGAGAAGAGACTTACCTGTTATATCTTACCTGGAAATGCTTGTAGAATTCTTTAACAGTGATGATCCTTGCTATCCCAATCAATTCTGGAAGATCCAAATGATTTCTATGAAGGATGTAAGCCATAAGCCACCATTGTGCCCCCTATCATGCATGAGCAAACGTCAACAATATCAGATTTGCAACTACAAGATAAAGAAACCAAATGCTACAAGAAAGTAAAATGAAGTAATCATAGATCACAATGAAACTAATGAAAAACCCTTGATCCAAGATGAAGAAAACTGAGTGAGTTGAGGTCTCCCTGCAAAAATGCTCTCCTGTAGGCAAAACAATGATAGCAGAAAAATATAGATCTCACAAGAATTTCCACAATGCTAGCAAGTAGAAGAGTATCCAATCACCATTTGAGAACATCAGATGCAAAGCATATCCCGAAAATATAAACAAAAAAGTCTTTCTATTATTCAGATCCAAGAGCGAAAGACCTCTTACAAATGAGAAGCTCTCTCCTTTAAATAGAAATGAGAGAACCACAATCATAACCGAATCCTAACCACTTTCAAAACGAGTGGCTAAGATTAAATTATAAAATGTTCTAATCAATGGTTGAGATGAGATCAACATACAATACATGGATCAATATAACCATAAAGTACCAAAGTGGACTAAAACACTCATAAAGAGGGTAACCCACTCAACAAGAAATAAATGAAGCACATGGTGGGTCCAAGGAGTGTTTGACTAAATCCCTATGGGTGTCCTGATGGCACAATAAAATAATATAATAATTTAATTCTTTGACTTTGTGCCTCCTTGAGGAAATCGTGAGCATCCCCAAAACTCCAAAAAATAATATAAAAATGCCCAAAAATAGGTGTGGGCCCAATCAGGTGCTGCAACTGTTGGAGAAGGTGTGGAGGACATCACTCTCATCATTGTGACTCATCCCATGTCATTTACTTGCCTCAGCACCCAAATTGATTTCTTCAATAGCCATTTAACCATTTTTTAATCTGCCTCAGGAAACATGATCCTGCCAAAATAGCCTCCTAGGTTGCCTGCATTGTCAAACTGGGCCCACTAGGCTCTCTGAGATGGGGGTACTATGGTACAAAAAAGTGGCTGCACCCCCTATGCCCATACAACGCCCTAGGAGATCCAACTAAAACATCTCCCTACTCAGACATATCAACCTGTGAAGAAAAATTGCATCAGAAAGGCAGAATGAGCCTGATCATATTTGGAAGTGCCCGAAACTAGAAATAAACTGTCTCATTAGACTCGGAGAGTCCAAATCCATCTAGGTTGTATACTCATACCCCTCACAGGTCTTTATCTGATCATCAATCATATCCAATAAACAATATAACCATTTGTAAATGATCATACACCAATATTAACTCAGATTGTCATACATCTGTTGCAAGTGTTAAAAGGCTAATACATACTCTACAACTCATTCAAGCAACAATCACAACAAGTAGCATTCATTTCACTGGCGGTACATCAACCAATACATATATAAGGCTTTATTTATTATAACTCAGACTTAGACTTTCAGGACTATACTCACTTCATAGTTGTAGTCAATTTGCTAGTGAAGGGTGAATGATGAAATTTACAAGGCTAAAGCAAAGGATGAATTCCTGCTCAACATCATAACACTTTGGATAATGGAAAGGGAATATTCACTATAACCAATGTCGGACAAACAACAACACAAGGAATGGCAGTGCCTCACAAATGGGTGAGTTGTTTAGAGAGTGCTTATTCAACTTAGGCATCATGACTACATCAAGCTTTATCCAAGTTCATTAGGATCATCATTTTATTTCATGGCCTTTTTGGCCTATATGACCCTTTGGGACTTCACCAGTGCTTAAAAGCACAGCTAATCGCAGCTTTCATCCGGGACATATTTATTTTTATAAGGTCAGCAATATTTAGATATAGCATATTTTTAACCATTGCTTTTTGGACCTTTTCTTATACTCTTCAAGGAGTATTTTAGCATTTCATTGCTCTTTCCCTCTTTACATATGTTAAGAAACACAGTTTTATCATTTTCATTTTCCATGGGCACATATTCAACATTTCCAATACAGGTAGTACATGAGCTTTCAGTTTTAGGGAATAATATCTCAAGTGACTAGGGGGAGTTCTGCATAGTGCCAAACATCAGGACAACCAACCAAAATGATTTAGGCATACAATCCAACTTACCAAAGGCAAGTTTTGTCACCAACTCAGAGCCGAGACACATAATAAATAGGGAGGCTTGTCCAACAAAAGTTCTAGCGGGGAAAAAGTTCCTCCATGCCATAAGTCAAGAAGTCAGTTAGGTTGAAAACTAAACTGGAAGGTAATGGATGGGTGGAGACAATGAATTATGGAGCCAACACTAGCAAGCCAAAACAATGGTGGGAATGAATACCTCTATTCTCCCTAAGGAGGGTAAAACCAATGAGTATAGATCAGGAACTTCTAAGTCTAAGTAGGGACATCAATACATAGTACAAAATACATTCAAGTCCATATAATTATGACCGCCATATCATGATACCACAAATCAATACATGTCATGAAAATCAGTATAAGAGCAATAATAACCATAACACAATATAAAAAGTTGAGTCATAATCATCCAATATAATCCATCTGAGACACCATTTGTCCAATGAGAAAGAACTGATATAAAACTGGGCATCAATGATTGCTCTGTAATGACATAAATGGCTACATCGATCCTGAAATCTGGATGTCTTGAGACTCAGTCTTGACATGGGAGAGTACAATAGTCCACTAATATAATAATGATCCATCAAAAATGCTCATCTCAGCATCTCATATGTAAGAGATCTGGCTGAAAAATGTACTGTGTCTGAAGAATAGAATATGGTAACTTGGCTACGATATATGTGATAATAGGAAGCTGAGAAAGTAGTTGTAGAATCAAATAAGAAAGAGGAGGAAGACAAAGGAAAAGAAAATTTGGACCAAGACTCGACCCAAAAAGATCTGATGGATCCTCCCGCTTCATCAAGTGGCGCAATCATGGCCGACCACGTCCCACTTGCAAAACTGGGACTCGTTCCTTTCACCCCATCTAAGCATCACACAGTGGCATGCTTAGACACTATATTTTTCGACAAGGCAAAGAAAACTATTGTTAGAAGATCAGAGAAAAGATTAAAGGTCGACACTCAACCTAATGTGGTCACAGTGACCGAGAAAACCATTGTTGAACACACTGATCAAGACCCCAAATTCTTGGCATCTGTAATTATAGTAGCTGCGCAAGCCAACGCAGATAATGTTGATAGGTTGGTGGAAGATGCAGAGCATTATAAAGAAAGGATGCCCAAAATGAAGACACTTTAGTCCAGGAAAGAAGAAAAGGCCGAGAGTTAAAAAGGAAGCATGAGGCTACACTATCTGAGAAGGAGAGTCTACAAAAGGAGTATCAAGATCTAGAAATAGAGAGGGATGGATTATAGGTGCAGGTGACCATTATGGAAGGGGAGAAATAGGATTTTGAAGACAAAATTACAGAACTAGACTCACAAAAATCTGCAGCAATCCGTCAAGTGGGAGAACTAAGAACCCAAGTAGAGGAACTAGTAGTGCAGAGGGGAGGTTTGGAAGCTCAACTTAAGATAGAAAATGAGAGGAAGTTGGACATCACTCCTTTCCGTGATCAAGCTTGCATAATCCGGAGGAAAATCCATAAAGTTCAAGTGAGTCTCGCGGAAGAAATATATAAGGTCAAGCTGGCAGAGATAAGGTTGAATGAAATTGTAGCAGAGTCGCTTGATATCAGAACAAGGCTATTGAAGGTTGTGAAAAAGATTCAAAGCCAGTTGACTTGGGTGGAGGCCAATTCAGCATTTCCCGAACACTTGCCTCAGAAGAAAGCAGGAGGTCTAAAAATAGAATTGGCACTCTTGGAATTATGTAGAAAATCTTCTTTGAGGTTGAGAAATGGAATCGAAAAGACGCTAGAAAAATGCACAAAGTTCTACAAAAAAATGTGCCAGGTTCATATTAAATACCATATTTCTTCGGCAACAAAGATCAAGGACTTCCCAGACAAAGTCAATCATCTGAAGTTTCTACAAGACAGATTGCATAAATATGAATTATACATTCAGAAGATGGATATCATAAGTGAAGAATATGTTAAAACCTGGCTTGCACAAGCCTTCGTTAGCAATCATCTCTTGGAAGATCTGTACAGGTTGACTCCGGAAAAAGCGACAGATGTAGAGTCACAACTAGCTATACATGAAGTGACCATAAGATTGTTGGAGCCAGTAGATTATTGAACTATTGCAGCAAAAGCAAATGCATGGGGGGAATAAATTTCGAACCTAGCTGGGCCCACTTGAAACTTTTGTTTTATGTATTTTTGTCACTTTATGTAATTTATTATTTTATCAGGGAAGTCGAGAAGTCATTTGGAATTCTATTATAAATAGAAGTAGGAGGTAGAATAGAAGGACTTTTCACTGCCACAAGAAGGCTGAACTTATTTGTAAGAAGAACTATTTTTTCTACTAATAAATAAGGACACTTTTGCTGGGAAAGGACTGCATGGATTTTACATGGATTGTGTGGAATTTCAAATCTGGAATTATTTTTATTGGGTTTCTGTATAACTGTGAGATCGTTCTGACCTTTATGAATGATTTCTTTAAACGATGACTGATTTTGCGTTTCGTATAAAATTTTGTGCACAAGTTTAGTAATGAATGTTTTCTTATTTCAAAGCTATCTTTGTTAATCTTTTTGTTGTAATTATGTGTATGAAATTAGGACAATTATCTGCAAAATTCATTATGGATAATTAAAGCACATTACTCTCTTCCTTTTAAATTTGATCCCCAAGGGGATAGGATAGATTAGTTTAAAATAGAATAGAAGATAATTAATTTACTTAGATTCAGATTTATAGAAGTGATTGAGGAGCAAGAGTGGTAAGACGAGAGGTAAGAACCTACACATCACTTGTGAGGATTTTGTTCATTAATGACCTGCATTTAGCTTAGGCACTTGCATTTCATTTATTTAAATAAAATTACATAAACGGTGGACCGAGCCGCAACTGGTAAAGACTTAAACAAACTTTAATTCTACGATAGTTGGGTCGCTAACCGGACGAGTTCTCCATACCAAATGGTGAACGATCTAGTTGGTATCGATTATCGGGGATAATCCCTACTGTCAGTACCTAGGAATTTTCCAGGCATGAATAGTTTTGGCACTAGAAGGAGGGTTTCCAGTGTATGGCTGGCATAGGAAGTCCATTTGCAAGAAACTATTCCACTGGAAATACATCTGAAACTACGTTTCCTGAAGAACAAGAAAAGGTAAGTTCTGAAGGAGAAGGTTTGGAACGTCTGTATTCTGTCTCATTCGAAGAAGTTGATCACTTTCGAAGACACACAAGATCTTACGTTAAGAAACTTGGAGGATTGAAAGCAATTTCTGTGTTACCAAGAAGGCAGGCTCCTAAGAAAGTAATTTCTTATACTCAAGATTCTATCCTTGTGGAAAATTTGGAAGAATTGGTAGATTTATCTATCCAATAAATCATCCAACCTCTTGATCAGTTGGGACCTGAGTCTCCTACAGTTCAGTCTTCGCTACATTCACCACCTCAGTCTCCACCTCGAGTTATGGCTGTTGTTAATCAACTACCATGGAGGGACAGAACACCACTTAATCTGGTTGCATCTTTGCATGATTTACTTAAGCACCTAGACAGAGTGCTAACTAAGTTTGACCCTGGAAAATGCATTTCTGTAGAAGATCACTTAAAGAGTTTTTATCTAGCTCTGGAACTTTTACACGTTGAACATGAAGATGTTGTATGTAGAATTTTTTCATATACTTTTGAGCCCAAAGAATCCTCTTGGTTTTTTAGTTTACAAGCAAATTCAATAACATGCTGGGACTGTTATCAGGAATATTGCACCTTTTGAGGACAGAAGTTGTTCCTCTGGTCTGAATGGTTCAGATCCAAAACAAATGAGTGAGTGGCAAAGGATGAAGACCTTTCCTGAATACTGTAGACACCTGGAATACTGCTTCGATTGTGAACCTATGTACTTGCAAACATATCAAACATACAAGCACATCAAAGCTACCAGAAAATCAGCTACTTATTCATGCTAGTGACTAAGGAATCTACCAACATGTACATGTGAAATCAAAACAACAGTAATGTGGGACGGAAATCAACTTTGCATTAAGAATGTATGGAGAAGCTTACAACCGTTGCCTTAGTGTCGACAAGCCCCTCCACGAGACAAGTGACTTCATCCCTGTAAGCTCCAACTTTGCTCTCTATGCTCTCCAATGATTTGGACTAGGTAGTCAATCCAACAACATAACAATACCTCTATAGTTCTCTCCCTCAACTATGGATATGAACTTGTATTTATAAGGCTCAATGGATAGGAATAGTTGAGGAAATTGTGGGTGAGGTGGCTCCAAGATCCTACCACGTGGGATCTCAAGCTCAAACTAACCCATAATGATAGGGATAAGGGAGCACACGAGGCTCAAGTTCTAGAAGCCTCGAGAAACTTCTTTTTTTTCCCATTTTACCCACGGTACTGCTTTTGTTCCCTTATGACAGAGCGGTTTAGATGAGAACCTCTTTAAGACCAAAGACCATAGGCGGTGGCACCGCTTCTCTATAACAGGATACAGGCGGTGCTGAGCAAGGTACCTCTCATCAACCACAAGGTAAGCGTGGTGCTAGGTTTTTTCAAGTAGAATTGACAAACAGAGCAAGTTTCCCCTCTAAGTGTTGGGATCAAGGGCAAACATGGAAGTTAAGGGTCTCATCACATGATGGTGACAGGATTTAGGTATAAGAGGGACACATTTGAAAGGGTATTTAAAACCAAATTTGGTAGTCAAAAAACTGTCGCTACCCTTATGAAATAATTATTGTTTATGAAGATGGATAAGAAAGAAAAGGTTCAAGATTTCAACCAGAGGTTTACTACTCTTCTAAGTAGTTTTATTGTTGCAAACAAACCAGCTGAAGAATTCTTGATAGAGTATTATACTACAACACTTTATCCCCCTATACCAATGTTTGTGAAAAGAGCAGTCAAAATTACTATGATAGAAAATTATGAGGAAGCCAACAGGGTGGAAGCCGATCTTGATAGCATAGTAAAGCACACCGTAGAACCAAAAGTAAAACCGACAGCTGGTAAAAAACCATTGTTGTTAACCAAACCCAAGGAAGAGCACCCATTAGAGGAAATTTCAACTCAAAATGGGCCTCCTAAAAAAATTAATAAAATAATAGTTAAAATAATAAAATAATATTTATTAATTTTGGAGGAAGAAAAAAAAAACTACTTTTTGTTTGTATTTTCGACATATCTCCCCGTGTTTTTACTCAAATTTCAATTGGGAGAGTTCGTTGGATGCAGAATTAAATTCGCATCCAACACGTACCCACTCGGAATACTTTTGACGGACCCCACTACCCCAAAAACAAGAAATAATTGAAAAAACATGATGATGATGTCATGTTTTTAAGGTATTTCTTGTTTTTGGGGTAGCGGGGTCCGTTAAAAGCTAAGTCACACGGTTTGGGTTTGGCAAGGATTAGGTTCGGTTCAGGTTCAAATTTTCTGATGAGGTTCGGATGAGGTTCGACAATAGGTTCGACTATATATATATATAAAATTTCTTCATATCCTCCCCCTTAACTAATTTTCTACACCCCATCGCCCATAGGATTCAAAGCACTTAGGTCACTATTCATAATTTTGTCATATATACTTTGTTGTTTATGACATTTCTGCTTACAGATTTGTACTTCTAAGAGTAGGTTTTTGTGGTTTAACAACGGATTTACATGCTTCCCACAGTAGTAGTTTGTTCTTAGGGGTAAATCTATGTTCTTGTTGTTTGGTGTGTTCTTATGTAGACTACAGGTATGATATTTCAAATTACAAGAGCATTTAATTTATAGACAACATTAATAAATAGAGAGCATTTAATCTATAGACATCATAAATAAATCAAGAGCATTTACTTTATAGACAACATTATATTTATAGATAACATAAATAAATAGAGAGCATTTAATTCATAGACAGCATAAATAAATAGAGAGCATTTAATTCATAAACAGCTTAAATAAACAGAGAGCATTTAATTTATAGACAACATTTAATTCATTGGTATTGTGTGTTTTTTTTTAATTTGAATTTTTTTTCAGAAAAAAAAATTGAACCTCAAATTTTTTTTTCCTTTAGGTTTTCCTTCAAGTTCGGGTTCGGCTTTAGGTTTGCCTTTAGGTCTACCTTTAGGTTCGGGTTCGGCTTTAGGTTCAACATTAGATTCGCCTTCAGGTTCAGGTTCGGCTTTAGGTTTGACATTAGGTTCGTCTTTCAGGTTCGGCAAACCTGAACAAATTTCAAATTTTTTTTGAGGTTCGCTGAACCTCGAACCTCAAGGATTAGGTTCGGAGAACCCTGTGACTTAGGTTAAAAGTATGTCGAGTGGGTACTTGTTGGATGCAGAATTTAATTCCGCATCCAACAAGCTCTCTCGATCGAAATTTGAGTAAATACAAGGGGAGATATGTCGAAAATACAAACTAAAATAGTAGTTTTTTTATGATACCTATCCCCAACTTTATATTAAAAAAATGTTTAAGACCTATACGATATTTCAAATTTAAAGAAATTTCATTGGCTAACACATGATGAAATGGAGTTAAAAGGCCCATTTTGAGTTGAAATTTCCTCTAATGCAAACGAGTTGGAGAATGTAGTCTAGATGGTTCAGAAGTTATCAAATAAGGTAGTAGACTTAGAAAAAGATAAGGGAACTAGTTCATCCAGAAAACCATTCAAACCTTACTACAAGAAAAGGGAAGAAAGTGGACAGTCTCAACTACCTGTATATAATTTTGTTGTTTTGAATTTTAATGCAGTAGGCATGGACCATTTATGTACTTTCCATTAGGAGCATCATTTTGAAAAAAGTTTCACACAGTGGATAAAATCAATGACTTTGGTTATGAATCAACATTTAAATGCCCAATTGACAAAACCTAAGGTGGAAGAAGACCAAACCAATGAGTCGAAAAGAACAAATGAAGAAACCACGATGGTATTATGGGATTGTGTACCTACATTGGGACTGGACTAAGAAGAAGCTATTGAATAGATTCAAGTTTCGTCAGTTAATGTTACGATTAGAAGTAAAAGACCGGTAGTGGATAAAAATTTAGTACTACCTAATATAAAGAAAATGAAGGAAAACGTGAAGAAAGCTCTCAGTACTACTCAGACAACACCTAAGTCTAATCTGGTAAACATAAAAGAGACAAACCCAGTAGTCAACAAACCTGTAAAGACCATGGTAAATAAAGAAGAAGGAACCAAGAAAGATTTGGTAGAACATGATATGTGGTATGATATTGTAGAGGATATTAAGAAAACAAAACAAATATTTCTCTATCTGAATTATGTAATTTGCCTTAGCAAAGAAAGAAACTTCTGGAAGCCTTTGATCCACAACCTAACAGTATCCTAGAAGACATTGAATCTAATACTAAAATTAATGAAGCAAGCATTGGAGGAAAATCTAAATCTCAGACTTTTTTGTTATCATTTTAGATTTTTAATCATAATGTGCACAAGTGTTTGGTAGATTCTGGGGCCTCATCTAATGTTATACCTCTCTTGATATGTAAGAAGACTAATGGCTAACCCACACCATCTCCTTGTTGGATCATTCAATTGGACAGATCTGTTGTTAAAGTGGTAGGAGAAATTAAAGATGTGTTGATTCAATTGTTTGCAGATCCTAGAGTTTGTCAATTCATAGATATCATGGTGGTAGGCATACCAGAGGCTTATGGACTGATATTGAGTAGGGACTAGTCAACGAAACTGAATGGTTACTTTGCAACCGACTGGTGTCACATGTGGTTGCCATACAAAGATATTCAAAATCAGATTAAGATATCGAGGGAATTGCATATGAAATATAATGTAACTCAGTTGAAAGGGACGAATGAAACTGTAAATTTCTCAAGTTCGGTATTGGGAAACTATTTTTTAGAGCTTGAACCAGGCAACTACCAAGCTGAAGAAGTCAATAGTGAACCGGACGCACGGTATGATCTCCTTCAATTTTCGTGGACTGATGATATTGACTGTAATATAGCAAATTTAGTCACTAACATATAAAATAATACTAACTAGATAGATTTAGAGGATAGGTTTTGTTTTTTCTATTTTGATGGTTCCAAAACGCAAGAAGGATCAAGAGTTGGTTGTGTCTTGATTGATACTGACGAGAATAAATAGTTTCTCTCTTGTAGAATAGAGTTTGAATGCAAAAACAATACTGTTGAATATGAAGCTCTAGTCCAGGGCCTGAAGAAAGCCATTGAACTTAATGTTAGAAATATAAAGGTTTTCAGTGATTCTGAGGTAGTAGTTAGACAAGTTAGAGCCACAATTCATTGTTTACAACCACACCTAAAAGGTTATAAAGTTGAAGTCTGGAATTTGATATCATGTTTTAATGCTTTTAATATAAACTCAATTCCTAGATTACAAAATGGATTTTCTAGCTGTTTCTGCTTCCCGGTTCGTGTCAACTAAGAACAAGTGTTCTATTGAACTTATTTTCAGGCCATCAGTAGCAGATAATATTACAAATTTGAGGGTGTTCAATGATGATGAACAGATCATTGATTTTTTGACAAATAATGAAGCTTTCAAAGATTCTGTAATCGATGATGAAGAGCATTAGGAACATCTACAAAATGGAGAAATAACCAAAGGAATTTTCATGCCCAAAGGATTAAGGACACTGGAAGGAATGTTTGATTTACATAACAAATTCATAAAACCAACCAACGTCAAAACTAACAGTTCATCCATGCAATATGAACTGATAAATCTGGGGACAGAGGCTGAGCCCAAGTATGTAAATCTGGGAAAGTGTTGCTCGTCCGGAGAAAGAAGTCAATTTATGAATTTGTTTCAGCAATATAAGGATATATTTGCATGGACATATGAATACCTAAAAACATATGACACACGCATCATTCAAGGCATTATTCCTATTAAAACGGGCATAAAACCATTCTAGCGACAACTAAGGAAAATGCATCCAAAGTTGAAACCTTTAATTCAGAATGAGGTAAAGAAATTACTTGATGCAAAGATTATTTTCAGAGTCCGACATTCAGAATGGGTGGCTAATTTGGTTCCAGTAAGAAATAAGTCAGGAGAAATAAGGTTGTGTGTCGACTTCCGAAATCTGAACAGAGCTGTTGATAAAGACAACTATCCAGTTCCACCAATGGAACAAATTCTCTAGATGGTATCAGATTCGGAATTGTTTTCCCTTCTAGATGGATTTTCAGGCTATAATCAAGTGTTGGTGGGCGAATAAGACAGGCTAAAAACTACATTTTGTATGAAGTGGGGAACGTTTTCTTATAGAAGAATTCCCTTTTGTCTCATAAATGCTGGAGCTACAATTCAGAGGGCCATGGATATCGCATTCTGGGGACTAATCGGCCACTGTGTGGTTGTGTACTTAGACGATGTGACAGTTTTCTCTAAGAAGAGAGAAGATCATGCTTTTCATTTAAAACAAATTTTAGATCGCTGTAGAAAATATGGCATATCTTTGAATCCAAAGAAAAGCATTTTCACAGTTCTAGAAGAAAACCGTTGCGTCATATTATTTCAAAAAGGGAATCTCCATAACTAGAAGAGGGTTCAAGTTATATCTCAGATTCCTGTACCCCATAATAAAAAATCTATGCAATCATTTATGGGTACAATAAATTTTGTTCGAAGGTTTGAACCGAATTTTGCACAAATCGTAAAACCTTTGCAACAAATGGTGAAGCAAAGTGTGCAATTCAAATTGATTGATGTTGAGAAGATAGCTTTTAAGGACATCAAAACAGCAATAGCTCATGCACCTTGTCTAAGGAGTCCTGACTTTGAAAAATATTTTATTTTGTATACTTTTGCTTCAGACAACTCCCTTGCAACGGTACTCACACAGAAGGGAGAATTGGGAGAAGAATACCCAATATCATTTATGAGCACTAGATTACAAGGGGCTGAATTGAATTACCCTGCTGTAGAAAAAAAAGCATACACAGTTTTCAAAGCAGTAAAACAATTCAGATCTTATATTTTTAAAAACAGGACAAAAGTGATCGTTCCTCATCCAACTGTTAGGTCCCTCTTCGTACAAAAAGAGTTGGGTTAGCGAAAAGGAAACTGGGTGACAGCGTTGCAAGAGTATGATTTAGAATTCAAACCAGCAACTATCATCAAAGGTCAAGGACTATGTAAGTTGCTTGGGGAAGGTCATACTAATGAAGATTGTGATTGGGAGAATGAGATGGAGTTAAACATGATTGATGTATGTCCCATTTTCACTACCCCCGAATCTTGGTACAAGGACTTAGTGCATTACCTCTAGCAAGGAAATTTTCCGGAGCATTGGAACTCTAAAAAGCGACAAGGACTTCGTCTGAAGTTAGCCTCCGATCAGATAATCAATGGAGTTCCTTTTTAGGAAAAAATACAATGGAGTGTTCCTAAGATGCCTCGAACAAGAAGACGTTACCAAAGTAGTTAAGGAATTGCATGACGGCCCCACGGGAGGACATTTCTCTGGAGATACTACCGCTCATAAGATCCTTAGGGCTGGCTATTATTGGCCAACATTATTCAAATATGCTCATGCTTATGCGAGAAAATGCGATGTATGTCAAAGGAGTGGTGGTAGATTATCAAAAGCAGCTGGACCATTGCAACCCATTATTATTTAGGAGCCATTTGAACAGTGGGGTATAGATATCATAGGGAGATCAATCTGAATTCTTCACTACAACATCGATATATCCTCACAGCTACAGATTATTTCACGAGATGGGTCGAAGCGGTTTCACTGCGCAGAGTGAACGAAGATGTGGTCATCAACTTTTTTGCAAGAAAACATTATGACCAGGTTTGGGGTTCCAATTTCCCTTGTTTTTTATATTGCATCTTATTTCTCATCCATTAAGATAACTGAATTTGCTTGTGAAAAGGGAATCAAATTACATTATTCAACAAATTATTATCCTCAGGGAAATGGGTTAGCAAAATCAACAAACAAAAATCTCATCAGAATTTTGAAGAAAACTGTTATTGAAAATCAAATAAACTGGCACACAGCACTTCCTAATGCCTTGTGGGTAGATAGGGTCACCCCAAAGAATTCCTTAGGAGTGTCTCCTTATACTTTGGTTTATGGGAAAGAGGCTATTTTACCTCCGAACATTCTGCTTCCATCCTCTCAGTTAGCTCAAGCCTCACGGGGATCCGGTAGTGAAATTTTACAAGCACGTATTAACACCCTGTAGAAACTTGAAGAATCCAGGGAGAAGTCTAAAGAGAGATTTAACCAACATCAAGACATTGTCAAAATATGGTTTGATAAACAAAAGTCTGGGAAGGGGAATTTTGAAATAGGAGACTTGGTTTTAAAGTGGGATCACCCGCATGATGAGAATGGCAAACATACCAAATTTCAACATTTATGGGTTGGCCTCTATCAGATCGCTGAGAAGCTTGGCCCCTCAACTTATAAGTTGCAATATTTACAAGGGCAGGAAGAGAACCTTCCTGTTAATGGCCTTATTCTCAAACAATACGTCACCGAGTTCTTTCAGGAATCCTTCTGTACATAAATAGAACCTTTCTTTCTTGTTCTTGTTTTCTTTTTTGTTTGCTTTCTTTTTACTTTAGTTTACTTTTGTTTGCTTTCTTCTTTTTTGTTTGCTTTGATTTTACTTTAGTTTACTTGCTTGCGGACATAGGGATCTGGATAATCGCAAAATGCTTTCAATTCCAAGAACTGTTCATTGGAAGACATGTGCAAAATCTTAATAGAAATGGATATTTTTTAATGAATAGACTACAGAAAGGGAAGCTGTTTCAATAATGCATTGAAGTCTTGTTTAAAACCTCTAAAATAACTAAGGCTCATGAGTTCTAGAATACTATCGTGGGTATCCGTCCATCTTCATACTAATATCTATCCTAAGAAGCTTGCCATGATGGACCCATGGAAAGGAAGCAGGATTGATAGATGTATGACATTCAAAATAATCCCATGCTACAAAATGAAAGCAAAAAGGATTAAAGTAGAGAGTCAAAATTCTAAAAAAGGAAATATAAATCAAAAGGATATGCTGGAGAAATAAACCAGCAAAATAAAATGATTGCTCAGAAAGGTTCTTCTCCGTTTGTGAGCTAGGGTTTCCATTTGCCTTGCACCTTAAGTACCTTGAAGCCCCATCTGATCTTCTTCTGGTGTCTAGGTCCGATCTCTCCTGTCGGGATCAAATCTGGGTCTCCCACATTGTTGTCTTGGACTAGGATAACATAAAGTGAAGGCTGCCTTGACTGGCATGACAACCATCCATTTGGGAGTCTAGGAAGTCATGGTTCCACCCCTTAGTTGCTTGCCCCTCTACCATCCATCCTGGATCCATCTCACACAGGAAACTACAAGGCGGGTGAAAACATTTTGGCGCCGTTGTTGGGGAGGTAGAGGACTACCTTGGTTCAACATACCTCACCTTTCCCTACGACATATATGTTATTGGTGAATTACTTGTGTGGTTCACCTGGCGACTCCACCCCGCGACTCCACTGAGGATCGTACCCAACACATTAATTTTAAGTCCTTAGAGCATACCATAAATCATAATGAACTCGGATGTATTTTTGAGGCACATGAAAGAAGTAACCAAAAGCATGATTGAAAATACAAGACAAATAAACGAAAGGAATAGATGGAGGTCAGACTATGGGTATGAGGATGATCTCGAGCATGATTATGGGTATGAATCTAGTTATCACAATATTTATGATACCCACCAAATTCCTCACCCATGCAATATATATTTCCTGACCATCCCGAGTGGAATTGTAAGTCGACATGAACCTAGAAATCATTCCCAGTCAAAGCCTTATAGCCAAGTAACCAGAGTTGTTAAAAAGCAAGACAAACGGTCTCCTTTTGACTTTTTTGACATACCGGGAGCACCTCATCCTATGCCAAATGATTACACTAGGAGGATGCCCCGGTTCAATGGAAATAATGATATATCTATTGAAAGTCATTTGGACATTCTCTAGGATTACATGGAATCTAGAGGTGCTGACAATGAAGATGTTTATATGTGAGGCTTAGGAGAATCCTTGCAAGGGGATGTTCAACTATGGTTTGATCATTTAGCACCAGGATCCGTCACTGGATATGACATGTTCATAGATTTGTTAATTGATAGTTGGAGTAGGAACATGTAATATCCCAAATCCCGATATTTTCTACTTTTAAACAAATATGCTGATACCACGGGGCATGCAAACTGCCATGCACAAATCCCTATTTTATAGGAAAAATTAGGGTTAGGGTTTGCGAGATGGAATGAACACTTACCACTAATAAGCCGACTGAACTGCTCCGGAGAAAGTATGCAAGCTATGAGAACTGGATCAGAAATAGGCGGATCTCCTCTGGCTCGAGTGAACCCCCAGCAGCAAGACGCCCCAGTCAGAAAAGGGTGACGCCCTCAAGGAAGGAGGTGTCCGATGGAACTGCGAATTTGCCGGGTTGATAGTTTTTCAGTGCCGGAGAGAATTCCTGATGCATGCAACCTCTAGGCAGGGTAGAGAATTGCTTCAGAGAGGCAGCTACTCACGCCCTGGAACCCCGAAACTGCTAATAACGGCTTCGGATGAGCCCTAATGGATCTGATAATCACCGGGTACCGGAGTATGAAGCTGATGATGAGAATGGTGCCTGAGTTTCGGAAGGAAACTGAGATCTGAAGGCCCAACAGCTGATTAGGGCTTCTTGGCTGAAAACCCCCTCTTACGGCTGCACACGTGTCCCTGCAACGATCTATACCATGTACTAGATAACTGATGAATGAATGAAGAACAAGTGGTGAACCTGTATGGCTTACTCGGAATAAGACTAGGACAGATGTTTCACTGTCAAAATCCTGTTAGCTAAAGACTCTGTCTCCAACCCCAACTGCTGTGCTGCTATCCAAGAGCTCCCCAAAATAATCCTAATCAAAAGTGAAGTCTCCTTTCGCTTTATCCTCTATTTATAAAGTTCAACTGCGCAAAACCTAATCTTTGACCTAATTAGGTCACTTTATCTTCTAATTTGCCGTTGACTTGCATGCATGCAGATGGAGACTTAAAGAGTGCATGCATTATTAAATAATGCTAGGATGGCATGCACGAAGGTGGCCTTTGGCCCCGGTGGCCCTTCTTGACCAAATGATGATGCCCTAGATCTTCTATGGAAGGCATCAGTCCTTCGCTGATTCCCTAGCTGTCAGTAACCGCTCAAACCCACAAGAATCACATAGGTTAGCAGTTTTGGGCCTTAAGGCCTAACTGGAAGAGGACATTACAGTCCTCCCCGCTCGAGATTGCTTGTCCTCAAGCAACTTCAAATTGGGATGCTGCAATACCTGTTCACCTTCCCAGGTGGCATCTTCTGGCGGTAGTTCCTTCCATTGAACTAAGTATTCCCTGATTACCCTGTTCCTGAGCTTCCTCTCTCTAGTCTGAATGATCTGTTCGGGAATCAGTATCAGCAGTCCTTCATCATCTAAAGGAGGCAATTCGGTGGATGGAGCAATGTGTTGCCCAAGGGTCTTCTTCAGGCTAGATACATGGAACACGTTGTGAATTTTGCTTTCCTAAGGAAGTTCTAGTTCATATGCCACCTCTCCCACTTTCCAGATTATTTTGTAGGGTCCATAGAAGCGGGGTTTCAACTTCTCTGCTGCTTTCTTCTTAAGTGAGGACTGTCTGTAAGGCTGGAGCCTTAAGTATACTAAATCCCCTACCTCGAAGCTTCGTTCAATCCTGTGTTTGTCGGCATACATCTTCTGTTGATTCTGGGCTATTTGTAAATTCTCCTTTAGTATTTTCAGGATGTCCTGACTGTCCTGTATCCAATCCTTAGCTTTAGGAGCCCTACTGTCTCTGAATGCCAAATCTGCATAGTCCAAGGCCTCATATCCATATAATGCCTTAAAAGGAATCATCCTAATAGACATGTGATAAGTAGTATTGTAGCAATACTCCCCTAGGTGTAGCCATTTGATCCAGGTCCGCTGCTGCCCTGCTACATAATTCCTTAGATATCCTTCGACCCATTTGTTGACTATTTCTATTTTCCCGTCACTCTGGGGGTGATAACTCGTACTAGTAGCCAGTTCGGTCCCCACCAATCTGAACAGTTCCTGCCAGAAGGCACCCGTGAACCTGTTATCCCGATCACTGACAATGGTCTTAGGCAACCCGTGTAACCTGAAAACCTCCCTAAAAAATAACTCCGCTACTTGAGCTACCGAGTAGTCTGATGGTATCGAGAAGAAATGTGCAAACTTGGTCAGTCTGTCAACTACTACATATAAACAATCTCGCCCTTGGACCTTGGGCAAGCCTGTAATGAAGTCCATGGAGGTGCTCTCCCACTTCTGTTCTGGAATCGGTAGTGGCTGGAGTAACCCTGCTGGATGGGTGTTCTCAATCTTGTTTTGTTGACAGATGCTACATTTCCGGACATAATCTCCCCCTTGAGGCCCTTCCATGAGAACCTCTCTCTGATCTACCTGTAGGTTTTTAAAAAACCTTGATGCCCTGATAAAGGAGAATTGTGGGCTGCCTGAATGATCTTTTTCCATAATGAGGATTCTGGAACGAGGTATATCCTGTCTTTGTAGTAGATGATGTCATCCACAATCCTGTACCTGTCATCCTGAATTTGCTCGTCCAATAATTCGCAAGTGAATTTATTTTTAAAGTATTCCACTAAGAGAAGTGCCCTCCAATCCGTGGATATACTACTGAGAGATAATGGGGCTAGACGCCTGGATAATGCATCAGCTACTACATTAGTCTTACCTTTCACATACTTGATCTCGAAATCATAGGCTTGTACCTTGTTGACCCATTTTTGTTGTCGCTTATTCAGTTCCTTCTGCTCCAAGAAATACTTGAGGCTGTTATGATCGGTTTTGATTTTGAACTTACTGCCCACCAGGTACTGTCTGAATTTTGTGAGAGCATGCAAGATGGCTAGCATCTCTTTGTCATATATGGAGTAATGGCGCTCGTAGTTCTTCAGTTTACGGCTCTCAAATGCAATAGGGTGATGATTCTGCATCAACACTGCTCCTAACCCTTCCCCTGATGAATCACATTCTACTACAAAGGGTTGTGAGATGTCTGGTAATGCTAGAACTGGACAAGAACTCATAATAACCTTCATCTCCTCGAAAGTTTTTTGTGCTAAGTCTGTCCAAGTGAATGCCCCCTTCTTGGTGAGGTCTGTGAGGGGTGCTGCAAATTGGGAGAATCCTTTAACGTACCAGCGATAATAAGTGCATAGACCTAGGAACCCTCTCAATTCTGTAACTGTTTTTGGCGTAGGCCAATATCTGATAGCTCGTATTTTCTCCATATCAACGTATACTCCTTCTGCATTGATTACGTGTCCTAAGTACAACATTTCCTCCATGCCAAACTCACACTTGGACACTTTTGCATATAGCGAATGCTCTTCTAAAATACTCAATGTTTCGTCCAGGTGTTTCAGATGTTCTTCCTAGGTTTTGCTGTAAATCAGGATGTCATCAAAGAATACAAGCAAAAACTTACGTAGCTGTGCCCTGAATGTGTGGTTCATGCATGACTGAAAAGTGGCTGGAGCATTGGTAAGTCCGAAGGGCATGACCAAAAAATCATAGTGACCATAATGACAGCGGAAAGTTGTTTTGGAGATGTCCTGGTCCCTTACCCTGATCTGATGGTACCCCGAGCGAAGATCGATCTTGGAGAAGTATTGAGCTCCTCGAAGTTCATCCATGAGTTCGTCAATTCTGGGAATTGGATACCTGTTATTGATGGTCTTTTTGTTAAGTGCTCGATAATTGATGCACATTCGCAGTGTACCATCCTTCTTCTTGACCAGTACTACTGAGGATGCAAAGGGGATAGAACTGGGCCGAATATATCCAAGCTCCAGTAATTCTTTGATGGTTTTCTCAATCTCATCCTTGTACCTTTTGGGATGCTGGTAGGGAGTGGTGATGACTGCTTGTGTTCCCTCCTCTAGCTCGATGATGTGTTCAAAACCTCGGTCTGGTGGTCTACCTGATGGAAGGTTCCGAAAAACCTTTTCATGTTTCTCTAGCAAGGATTGAATGTCACTTGGGTGTTGTGTGCTAGTCTTTGGGGGTTTCCTGAAAATGACAAAACATTCTGCAGCCCATTCTATATCATCCTGTCGGAGCACTGCCTCCATTCTCTGTGATGAGACCAGTTTTGGGGGATAAGTGTTCATGCCCCTCAAAACTACCCTTTTGCCATCTGGCCCCTGGAACTCCATTTCCATCGCCCTGTAGTCTGTAGTGTATTTCCCTATAGAATAAAGCCACTGAACACCCAATACCACGAGTATCTGCTACATCCACTACATAAAAAGAGTCTGTCATCTGATAGTTACCTAAGGCAACATTCAGTTTTGGGATCCAGTAGTTGCACTCCATGCTAGAGTTCCCAGCTACTACTACAGTGAATCCCTCGAACTTCTCGATCTGAATACCTCTCTTGGCTACCCAAGCGGAGTCAATGAAATTGTGGGTGGCTCCCCCATCAATCAATACTCCTACTCTGTGACCTTATACTACTCCCCTGACCCTGAGAGTATGGAATCTTGGTACTCTAGATAATGTAGCAATGACTCCCTCTGGTGTATCACCCTGGTGTGAATCCTCTTCTGTGGCCTCCTGCTCATCGTCGTCCTCATCACTGTCTGAATACACCTCAATGTAGTGGGCCTTCACCTTCCCTGCACACCTGTGTCTTGGTACCCATGGTTCCTGACAGGTGAAGCATAGCTTCTTCCTTCTCAAGTCTTTCCTAGTGTCCTCATCTAACCAAGTTTTCTTGGGCGCATCCTGCTGGAAGGGTTTCCTGTCCTTGTCTCTAACAGGAAAATTGGTTTTCAGAGGGAATTTGTTTTTGGGCATTGAATCCTGAAGATCCCTTGCCCTGCTAATAGTATCCTGCAGAGTGAGGGGTTTGTAGGCTTTCACCCATCCCTGTAGTGGCTCTATGAGGGCCTCAGTGAATAACATAGTCAATCTGCTCTCTGACCCATCTGTTACCATAACGGCTAGCCTCTGAAATTCTGAAATGAAAGCTTCTGCACTACCAGTTTGCTTGAGTTGAGCCAACTCCCTGAAATTGATCTCTGGATCTTTCCTGTCAAACCTCTCTATGAGTTTCTAAGTGAACTCACCGTAAGAATGTATGGTGTTGTGACCGAATGTCACCAATCCGTGGTACCACCATTCGTGAGCTTCTCCGTCTAAGTGAAGTGTAGCCAATTTAATGGCGTCTGTATCTGTCATGGGGTTGAGTTGGAAATAAGTATCCAACTTCTGAACCCATATCCTCGCTGATCCTCCGAGAGTCCCATTAAAGTTTGGGATGGTCAACCTGCCCAAGGTCTTCTGCAACTCATAGTTATGATTGAAACCTTTGTTAAAATTCCTGGGCCTGTTCCTGCTCTTCATGTTGCAGAAATATGAAATAGACATGGCAGCATGAAACTCATCCCCTAAGTCTCTATACTCCTATAGATAAGCCCCAAAAGGCTCGCTAGGTTCTACTTGCATGACCGGGCCCCCTACTGTATCTGCCAAGAAGTAAGGCATGGTAGGCCTAATAGAAGGTCTTCTGTATATATGCGGAGTATTCTGAACATTAGTGTACGCTACCTTTCCACTGCTGCTTGTAGATCCCCGATCTACTGGTGAGGGAGGTGTACTGTTGAGACCTGTTTCTGGTTTCATTGATAATCTATTGATTGCATTGAGGACATCTTTTTGTCCTTTGGCTAAGTCTTGCAATGCAGAGACCAAGCTGCGAAACTCCATTCGATCCTCTTCTTCTCCCGTTCCATTTCCCCTATCCGAATGTATACCTGTTTGTTCCATGTCTGAGTTGGTATCTTCTAGTTGGATATCTTCAAATTCTTTTGTGTATCTACTCTTCCTCCTCCTATAGGTTACAAAAAGATATCCTTCTGTATTCATCTACTTTTCATTTCTTAAGTCCATAGCTGGCCAAGAAAACAGCTCTGATACCACTGTAATATCCCAAATCCCGATATTTTCTACTTCTAAACAAATATGCTGATACCACGGGGCATGCAAACTGCCATGCACAAATCCCTATTTTATAGGAAAAATTAGGGTTAGGGTTTGCGAGATGGAATGAACACTTACCACTGATAAGCCGGCTGAACTGCTCTGGAGAAAGTATGCAAGCTATGAGAACTGGATCAGAAATAGGCGGATCTCCTCTGGCTCGAGTGAACCCCCAGCAGCAAGATGCCCCAGTCAGAAAAGGGTGATGCCCTCAAGGAAGGAGGTGTCCGATGGAACTGTGAATTTGCCGGGTTGATAGTTTTTCAGTGCCGGAGAGAATGCCTGATGCATGCGGAGGTTCTGAGACCTCTAGGCAGGGTAGCGAATTGCTTCAGAGAAGCAGCTACTCATGCCCTGGAACCCCGAAACTGCTAATAACGGCTTCGGATGAGCCCTGATGGATTTGATAATCACCGGGTACCGGAGTATGAAGCTGATGATGAGAATGGTGCCTGAGTTTCGGAAGGAAACTGAGATCTGAAGGCCCAACAGCTGATTAGGGCTTCCTGGCTGAAAACCCCCTCTTACGGCTGCACACGTGTCCCTGCAATGATCTATACCATGTACTAGATAACTGATGAATGAATGAAGAACAAGTGGTGAACCTGTATGGCTTACCCGGAATAAGACTAGGACAGATGTTTCACTGCCAAAATCCTGTTAGCTGAAGACTTCGTCTCCAACCCCAACTGCTGTGCTGCTATCCAAGAGCTCCCCAAAATAATCCTAATCAAAAGTGAAGTCTCCTTTCGCTTTATCCTCTATTTATAAAGTTCAACTATGCAAAACCTAATCTTTGACCTAATTAGGTCACTTTATCTTCTAATTTGCCTTTGACTTGCATGCATGCGGATGGAGACTTAAAGAGTGCATGCATTATTAAATAATGTTAGGATGGCATGCATGAAGGTGGCCTTTGGCCCCGGTGACCCTTCTTGACCAAATGATGATGCCATAGATATTCTATGGATGGCATCAGTCCTTAGCTGATTCCCTAGCTGTCAGTAACCGCTCGAACCCACAGGAATCACATAGGTTAGCGGTTTTGGGCCTTCAAGCCTAACTGAAAGAGGACATTACAGTCCTCCCCGCTCGAGATTTCTTGTCCTCAAGCAACTTCAAATTGGGATGCTGCAATACTTGTTCACCTTCCCAGGTGGCATCTTCTAGGGGTAGTTCCTTCCATTGAACTAAGTATTCCCTGATTACCTGTTCCTGAGCTTCCTCTCTCTAGTCTAAATGATCCGTTCGGGAATCAGTATCAGCAATCCTTCATCATCTAAAGGAGGCAATTCGGTGGATGGAGCAATGTGTGCATCCAAAAAAAAATTCTAAGTATAAATTTTTTTTTTCAAATATTTTTTTTTGTGCATTTTCTTTCCTACCATATTCTAACAATACATGATTGCTGATTTTTTACTTTTGTGACAGGTACAGCGAAAATGTTGGAAAAATTTTGAAGAAGCAAGCCCTAAAAAACTATAAATTCCCTCTTCTTCTTTTCCCCTTCTACAGATTGCTCCAAAGACCCCTTTCAGGATCAAAGAAAAGGAAGCAAAAAGAGCAGCAAAAAAAGAAAAAATTGTAACCAAATTAATAAAAAGCAAGTGGGATTACGGCTCCCACACCTCTCTTCCCCCATTTGGGGGAAGCTTGTATCATCTCCCATTTTCATGCTTTGATTCATGTTTTGCTGAAAGTAGGATAGAGTAGTTTATAATCTTTAGAAGTTTTCTTTTTTAACTTGATAGTTTATTTGCTAATTAGTTTATCATACATGAAAAATGAATAAAAATATTTGATTTGATTATTTATTTAAGCATTGTACAATTTCCATTTTTTTGTATACTTACCTCCTTGCTTTCCCGATTAGGGCCCTAAAAAGCTTGAAAGAGACTCTTGGGTGGTTAGATTGTTATTGTTTTATTTCTTTCATTCTAGCTTAACAAACTAAGTAAGACTCTTGAACTTGCAGTAACACAAGTCAAGAGCACTCTCTATCGGAGAGCATCATTAGTTTTGCACATCCTTGCATTAGGCATTTAGATTAATTAAGTCTCTTGAACCTTTGTCATAAGACAAGGTCAAGAGCGCTCTCTGTCGGAGAGTCTAATTAATTAACTTAATAAAACCTTCAACACACACACCCCTTTAATTAATTAACTCCTTTCCCACCTTGCCGGAGTATGCTCTGACCGATCCCAGATCAGAATATCCAGAAATGACACTGGATATTCAAACCCTATAAGAGTTACTTAATAATACTTAAACACCCGTAACCAACACACTGGCGTTGTAGGGATTCTTCCAAATTACTTTCTAGTAGAGGCGTCGAAACCTCCCGCTGTCTTAGATTCTCGGCTAGCTGGTCAATCTTTGCGATACCAGCTTGGGATATTGGGTGGGCCCGACATGTCTTCAACAAAGGGAACTTAGAAGAGTCTTCCGGCTTTGACAAAACTTTGTTGACACCCTAATCAAAAGAATTTAAAATTCTTAAAATTTACCAAGAGCACTTGCAAAACCTAATACTCACTAGCTTAATTCCTAGACTTTATTTCACGCGCTTATTTGACTCCATAAGTCACTGGTCCTTTGTTATATTTGATTAATTTTCTATCTTGATGAACTGTCTATGGTCCATTTCAATTGATTATATTTGAATGCTTAAGTTGTAAGTCTGGAATCTTTGCTTATCTGTGTGATCTCTGGTTAGCAACGTGGATTGCTTTGATTAATGATCATCCCCTTAATATTAATCATTTTAAATCACAATAACTCCTAAACAACACCCATCCGCATCCAAAACATCCAAAACTTAACTTAAACATTGAGTCATAGAAAACTCTTTGTTAGGGACTACCCCCCTTGGCTTCCTTAGGAGTTATCCTAAACGGAGGAGCTAGGAGTAGGTGGCAGTACCTAGCTCTGTGCTTGCCCCCAAGGTCACACCTCTCCCACTTTCTCAAGTGAGGAGATAGCTTTCAATTGATTTCTGCTGTTGGTGTGCAATCGGCGGACAATATCTTTTGGCGTCGTTGTTGGGGACAAATCTTTTTGTTCCTGGATGACCTTTGTTTCTTTTAGCTTTTTACCCTGTTTTTCCCCTTTTTTGGTAGATTGTTAGTCCAATCACTCTCTGAAATTAGACTTAAGTCCACCTGGCGACTCCACTGTCAGTTAACACCTCAAGGTATTCTACTAGAAGAAACTCGGTAGGTTTGTTCGATTTCATCCCTGACCCCAAAAAGGTCTATAGGAGGGGATTAAACGAACTATCTTCTCGTAGGATCCTTGCAGAACTTGGATTTGAGTCTGTTTCAGACATCCATATTTTATTTTCAGAAAACTTAGAAAATTTGCAAAACAATAACTGTTTCCTTGACGGTGAGCTTTTTACTCAACTCAATTTTTCTCAGATAGCAAGTCATCCTCATGATATCCTTGACAAGGCTATCGACAAACATACAATGTATAATGGCACTAATGCCTCTGTCTCTGCTGAACAACATATCAGGAATTTCACCAGACACTGTGGTGCCCATGTCAGGGGTACTGATAGGCACGAAGTTGTTTACATGACCTTGTTCACCTTGTCTTTGGATGGCAAGGCTGGCAACTGGTATGATAATTTGCCGGACAATTCTTTCGCCACCTTAGCAGACTTCAAGACTGCTTTCTTTGGAAAGTTTGGCAGCAGAAAGGAGCCTAGACATCTAGTAGAAGCTTTGACCAGCATAAAGAAGTCCGAAACTGAAACAATGGACGAATTCAACAACAGGTTCACTGAATTAGAAAATTCCATCCCTGCCACTTATTCTCCTCCAGCAGCTTCTGTTCTAGACTATTATATCGAAGCATTAAGTGGCAAAATCCAGTACCATATCAGAGACAAGGAGCCGGCTACTCTACTTCTAGCTCAGGGTTTGGCCATTAAAATTGATAAGAACATGCAGTATTTAGGAGAGTCTAACATCCAAGGTTACTCTAGGGCTTCCCTTCCTATTAAAAATGTTGAACACAAAGGGAAAGAGCCGTCAAACGAAGCTTATGAGAAAAAGCTCACTGATCTAACTAAGAAAATGCAAGAAATGGAAAGGAAATACTTAGCACAGATTAAAGAGGTTCAGAATCGGGTCATAATTGTTGAAAGAACTCAACCTCCACCACCTCTTAGAACCTTCCCTGCAAAACCAACATGGCAAAGAAGAAATCCCAGCCATGAATAGAGGCCTCCTCATCAGTTAGAGGTTGCTAATATGGTTGAAACTTACACGCCATTTTGTAGGGAATGTGAAGACCTTCATGAAGAATATTCTTGCTATTATGCATGCTATGTTCAGGAGAATGGTTTTCTAGAGGGTGGTGGTCCTAAAGCATCATCAAGCGAGCCTGGATACATAAACTATGTAGATGACATGCATGATATTTCTAGAGAAAGTTGGAGAGAGGCAAAACAATATTCAAGAGAGCCCGAGTACATTAACACAGTTTGACAGCTCCATCCTGTCACCACAGAAACCCGGTGTCAAGTCGAAGATTATACTCAACAATTGGATAACATCATTGAAAACTTTGGTACTAATCCTACAAATGAGCATAATGATGATAGTTTGGAAGGTTTACTACCTTGTGACCTTTTTTCTGAAGAAGATGACTATGATCATGAGGAGGGATATAGCCAGGAATGTGATACAAGTGAGGAAGAATCCCTTTCTTCTGAGATGGATGACAACTACGAGACTTTAATTGAAAATCCAATCTTAGAAGTTTCATGTGATGAGAGTCCTCCATTCTCTCCACCGGATGACAAATATTTGGAAAGTTGGGTCCCATGTGATATCTTTGAAACCCAACTTTTTGAAGAAGTTTGTTTTGAGCGGAATGAGGAGTGTAGCCAGGGACTTGATACCAGTGATGAAGCATCTCTCATATCTGACATAGATGGCGAGGATGATTATTGGACTTTTATTGAAAATCCAACCTATGATACTTTTGAAAATATTTTTGAGAATCTCATCTATGATGTGTCTAGCAAGGGGAATGTTTATTCTGTGACTTATGAAAGTTGTAAAGAAGAACAGTTAGAGTTTTCATATAATCAGTCAGAATTGTATCTGAGTATCTGTGATAAGGACTTGAAAAAGCAATGCGGTGAAGAATCAGATGGGATACAACTAGTTGAATTTTTTTCTCAGCCATCGTCTTCACATTTGGAGCAGTTCTTGGCTTACACACAGAGTTATCAGTAGATAAGCCTTTTTGATGAGTATGATGATCTGCCTCATCATACATATTTGTATATCAACGCTATCCAGTCATGGATAGAAGCAGCATGTGCGAGCACCTACCAGTTTGGGAAGAAGTTTGACGACATTATTCATGCCTATGATTCCCCATCTAGCCCGCCCATTCTGGATCATCACGTAGGTTTGCATTTTCTGGAAATTGTGTTCTTACTTTGGCTAGTAACCAAAGACAAGGCAAAATTTTTTTATATTAATAAAATGCTTAGGTGGCTACACTGGATTTATGATTACACCTAAAGTGAGCGTTTACTTTAGCATTTTTCTTTATGGACTTAGAAATAAATAAATTTTTCAGTGAAGTTTTTTTTCTTTGAATAAAGCAACTTTTAGATGATTGGCTCTTTTTCATAAAACTTGTGCTACTAAGGTTTTCTTGTCAAGTTGAGATGTTTTTACAGGATATGGAAACCAAGGATTCTGGGGTTCTAGTATGCTTTCCTTGCATAAGAGACTAGATCGAGCACACGTCCCGCAGTTGGAGCTAGATGTTATCCACTTATTTGTACCATAGTTGGGTTACCTGAGGAGCCGCCGGTTGACAGGCTTGTTCAAAGTCTGATTCTAGTGTATCAGTTGATCCGTACACTTGTCTAGCCAATATTGGCTGTCCACTTTTTTATTTGAATAATTTTGACCATGGCCTCGCGGGGTTTGTAATAAAATGTGCTAGTAGGGTATTTTTTAATGGTTCGGTCTCTTGAGACGTAGAATCTCAAGTAAGGTATTCCAGGGATTTTTTTTCCTCTAACAATTATGCTTTGTCTTCAACCGAGTATAATTGATGAGGTTTTCTCCTGCTTCCTCCAAAGTTGAAATGCCCGATGTTGAATTTTGGGCCTTGGGGGGTTATTAGAGCCCAACTGAGTGTTATAAACCTAGTAGACATTTTTTAGATAGATCATGGTCATGTCCTAAGTCATCTGGACATATAATTTATTTTCAAAAAAATCTTTTTTGAACGGGGGAAAAATTATTTTTTAAATTTTTAATTACTTTTCCTAAGTTTTTTGGGTTAATTTTTCCATAAATTAAATAGAAAAAATCCGTTCGTGGTAAATAAGTCATCCGGGCTCCGAATTTAGTGATTGAAGGCTCTAACCTTAAACCAAAAATCATTCTTGATCGGCCAACCAGTCAGAACCAACTTTCAGATCAACAATCGGATACATAACGCTCATTTTCTCAAAAAAGTCATTTTTAAGGAAAAAAATGATTATTTATTAAAAAATGATTATTTTGGAGAAAATTAAAACTCTCCAAATTAATCCAAATTCAGCGAAATAAAAGGCTAAATGACATCTCATCGAGCACTTATGATGTTTGGAGTTGTCATAACTCAGCTTCAGTCAGCATTAAGTGAGCAATTAATTTATTATCAGTTAGCCACTTTGTCATCTCCAGTTAAAGAATGAGATGGAGAGTACTCATTGGTCCGGTGATTTGATCGAGGTGAAGACTGAAGATAACACTAGCAATGGCTCCTCCGGACCTAGCAAGTCCAGTTAGGTCTGGTTTTCTGGTTTTAGGTTTTAGCACTCTCTCATTGTATAAATAGAGGCTCTTTCAGCGCTATTTGGATGGAACTTTTGTGCTGGAGTTACTCTGCAAAAATTGTAATAAGCTTTTTGCTTACATTTGATTGATAAGATTTTCGACTTTGGAGGTCCATCTCTTTTTGCATATGGTGAATGTTATATGGTTGAGGTGATACTATTCATAAACCCTTTACTCTTTCTTTTTACTTGAATGAGATCTAGTTATATGTTAAGCTCAAGAGGGCCACTATTGGCACGGTAGATTAGCTGTTTGTAGTTTCAATTCAGTTATTTATGCAAAGTAGGTTTTAATTGTGATGAATATGAGTAGTTAGTTATACGTAGTATTGATCTCGATTGAGTTTCCTTTGCTTACTTTTCATATATATGATCTCACTTGTATCTGAGTATTGGTATTAGCAGGTCACAGGTTGAAGAAGGGTGCGAGTTCAGCTACATCCAGCCCAAGCTTCAAGTAACCTACCATTTAACATATTGTAATTGCAGGGCCTACAAGATCGATCTCTTCCCATTCAAAAGAAAGCTGGAGTCTTGCTCCATTTCTTGTGTTCCATCCATAAGAAAACCTACTTCTCTACCTTTCTTCTTTAAATTTTGTACTTGCTCATAAAATAGATCTAAGCTTCAAATCTCTATTATTTTAGATTTGTTTTTAGGGCCTTTGCTAGATCTAGTTTACTTTTTTAGATCTAGGGAAAAGTTTTATGCTTTGCACATAAAATCCAAAAAAAAATTCTAAATATAATTTTTTTTTTCAAATTTTTTATTTTGTGCATTGTCTTTCTTACCATATTCTAACAATACATGCTTGCTGATTTTTTACTTTTGTGACAGGTACAACGAAAATGTTGGCAAAATTTTGAAGAAGCAAGCCCTAAAAAACTATAAATTCCCTCTTCTTCTTTTCCCCTTCTACAGATTGCTCCAAAGACCTTTCAAGATCAAAGAAAAGGAAGCAAAAAGAGCACAAAAAAGGAAAGCATTGTAACCAAATTAATAAAAAGCAAGTGGGATTACGGCTCCCACACCTCTCTTCCCCCATTTGGGGGAAGCTTGTATCGTCTCCCATTTTCATGCTTTGATTCATGTTTTGCTGAAAGTAGGATAGAGTAGTTTATAATCTTTAGAAGTTTTCCTTTTTAACTTGATAGTTTATTCGCTAATTAGTTTATCATACATGAAAAATGAAGAAAAATATTTGATTTGATTATTTAAGCATTGTAGAATTTCCGTTTTTTTGTATACTAACCTCCTTGCTTTCCCGATTAGGGCCCTAAAAATCCTGAAAGAGACTTTTGGGTAGTTAGATTGTTATTGTTTTATTTCTTTCATTCTAGCTTAACAAACTAAGTAAGACTCTTGAACTTGCAGTAACACAAGTCAAGAGCACTCTCTATCGGAGAGCATCATTAGTTTTGCACATCCTTGCATTAGGCATTTAGATTAATTAAGTCTCTTAAAACTTTGTCATAAGATAAGGTCAAGAGCACTCTCTGTTAGAGAGTCTAATTAATTAACTTAATAAAACCTTCAACACACACACCCTTTTAATTAATTAACTCCTTTCCCTCCTTGTCGGAGTATGCTCTGACTGATTCGAGATCGGAATACCCAGAAACGGCACTGGATCTTTAAACCCTATAAGAGTAACTTAATAATACTTAAACACCCGTAACCAACGCATCGCCATTGTATGGATTCTTCCAAAGTACTTCCTAGTAGAGGCGCTGGAACCTCACGTTGTCTTAGATTCTCGGCTAGCTGGTCAATCTTTGCGATCCCATCCAGGGATACTGGGCGGGCCTGACATGTCTTCAACGGAGGGAACTTAGAAGAGTCTCCCGGCTTTGACAAATCTTCGTTGACACCCTAATCAAGAGCTTTTAAAATTCTTAAAGTCTACTAAGAGCACTTGCAAAACCTAATACTCACTAGCTTAATCCCTAGATTTTATTTCACGCGCTTATTTGACTCGATAAGGCACTGGTCCTTTGTTATATTTGATTAATTTTCTATCTTGATCAACTGTCTATAGTCCATTTGAATTGATTATGTTTGAATGCTTAAGTTATAAGCCTGGAATATTTTCTTATCTGTGTGATCTCTTGTTAGCAACGTGGATTGCTTTGATTAATCATCATCCCCTTAATATTAATCATTTTAATTCACAATATATCCTAAACAACACCTATCCGCATCCAAAACATCCAAAACTTAACTTAAACATTGATCCATAGAAAACTCTTTGTTAGGGACTACCCCCCTTGGCTTCGTTAGGAGTTAGCCTAAACGGAGGAGCTAGGAGTAGGTGACAGTACCTAGCTCTGTGCTTGCCCCCAAGGTCACTCCTCTTCCACTTTCTCAAGTGAGGAGACAACTTTCAATTGATTTCTGCTGCTGGTGTGCAATCGGCGGACAACAGAAACTAAGAGGGATATCAATCAAATCATACGAGATACTCTACTATTATTACTTGAAGCAGTCACAGAGCAAATCCTGGATCTGATCCGTGGAAGGGAACCTAACATGCACCATCAAGAAACATCTTTAGTTTCAAGCCTTCCATTGGTGAGGTTATTAAAGAGCCTTTAAATGAGCAACTCCTTAGTCATTGCCTAATTGATAATAATTTAAGTCAGTGTCCAACCTACCTGAATCTGGATTCAAACCTTGATCATATCACTGCAGAAGAAGAAAAGGTTGAAATTAATAAAACTTCTGTTGAAGAGCAATCTTGTGGTCATATTTTAGTTGAAGACCAGATTTGTGAGGATAGAAATGAACATAGTAATGTTTTTCCTTATTAAATGAATGATGATGATCATTTATCCTCAGTTGAATGTAATGAACAATCTCAAGAAGAATAACCACATGATGATGATATGATAGTGAGCAAGCTTAACCAAGAACCTTCTTTGTCACATCTTTCGAACTGGAATCTGTGTCCCAATAATCATCAAAATCCTCCAAGGAATGATTCTTGTAATGCTGTTACTATTCCCCGTCATAGTTTTGATCAAGGTGATTTGGTTGAGGAGATTAATCATAGTGAGTCTTGTTACCACCTAAGTTGTACTTAGTGGTTTTTATCAAGTGAGCCTGTTGAACCGGACATGGTTAACTTGTTCAGACTACAAAAGACCTTTGGAAGTACTTCTGGGAAGTGCTTGTTGTACTATATCACATGTTCATAGCCCATGGGGCAATTGTAATAAATGTTCTAGCATGATAGTGTCTATAAAAGACTCGGTCTCTTAGACTTCATTTGTTAATCCGATTAGCCTAGGGTGTTTTTTCCCTTGGTTATTATTGGTTGTTGAACAAACGACTGATAATTTCTGAGTTTTTCACTCCATACTCCAAAGTTGGGGTGGTCAGCTTGGCATTTAGGCCTATTGAAGTTATTAGAGTCTATGTGTCAATGTATAAGCATGCTAGACATCTTTTTTGAGTCATATGAACATGTCTAAGTCCCCCTAGGTGTTTTTCAATTTTTCAATTTTTTAATTTTTTTAGTGTTTTTTTTATTAAATTAAAATTTTCCAAAACTTAGGCTATTTTTTAATAGTTTAATTGGAAAAATTGATTTTGTAATAAAAGTGGGCCAAATAGTCAGTTTCAGTCATGTAGGTGCTCATTTTCAAGCTAAGAGCACCATGTAAACCCATGGACCCACGTTTTCCTAAGTTTTGAGTGATCTTCCATCACTCAGGTCAGAAAGCCCCAAAAATCAATTATTGATTATTTTAATTAAAAAATTGATGAATAATGGAGCAAATCCAAAATCAATAAATCAGTGGATACTCAACCGATTTGACTGAAATCAATCAGATCTGGAGCAGATTGACTGGATCTGACAAATCCTTGATTGAAGGAGGGGATCAAATCAGATCTAGAGCTGATCTACAGTGGTCTTCATGGGGAATTGCGCCCTCTCTCTCTCCTTCACACGTGTGGACTCTCCTGGATTCTCTGTGGGCCGATGTGTCGGTGTATGGGTTGATGTGTCAGCTCAATCAAGCCCCTAGTTGACAAGTAGGCTCAGTGCAGCTTCAGTTATGCATTGATGGACTCTCCATCAATTGATTTCACTTGATTCCATGAGGAATTGCGCCCCCCTGGGCTAGGTGGCCTACAAATTGTATATATCCAGGCACAGCCTCCTCTTCCAAGCTAGTTAGAACTGGGAAGGAGGTGTTGCTGCTATTGTAACTCTGTAATTCTTCATTTGAAATAAAGAAAAGCTTTGGAGGCAATACGGTGTGGTGCCATTGCATGTGTGGATGATTATTGCCATTGTTTTACTGAGGTAACCTGTATCTGTGGTCATTTTTTGCTAATGTCTTGTAGATCTGTGGTTAAGATTGGTAATTAGCTTATTACAATCTTGATAGGAAAGGTGTTTTTCAATAGGTTTATTGACTGTCACTCTCCTTTGATGCATGTTTAGAGATCTGGATTTAGCATGTCCTATAAGCTTATATGCATGTTATCTTGAATCTCTTTGTATGTACTAATCAGATCTCATAAGTTTCTTGGCAAGTTCTTTGATTTCAGCTGAGTTGCAGGTTCACACTTTGGAGAGGATGCTGATCTAGTTTGTTTCTTCATTCTTTTCAAAACCTTCCAAAAGGCATAGTCTCTCGACATTCCACCTGGAAGCTCCACTGGGGATCTTCAAGGAAAACAACACTTTTCTCCTCTTCTTCCTCCCTCAAAAATCAACACTTTACCCGGTTACTTTTTCAGTTCATAGCTGTGATTTCATTTGGATCTATTTCATCAAAGTAAAATATACATAGATCTAATATTTCATAGCTCATATCCTAGATCTTGCACTTAAAATTTTTTCATAAGCATCCTAGATCTAGCTGTAGGGAAATCGTCTTTTTTGCATGAATTTTAAAGAAAACTTGTAGATCACATGCACTAGATTTTCTTTCGTTGTTATAAAATTTAATATTCTGCAATATTAGTGCACTTTAATTGGCTGCACAAACAGCAAGCCAATATTTCCTTGCTTTCCTTGGTTCCTTTTTCGCCGGTTCAGCTAGTTTAACTGCATTATTTTTTGAGATAAAGTAGGCTGATCCAAAGGTAGTCTTAAAGTGATTTTGGGCATATGTTATTCTAACTTGCTCGCTGTCCTTTAGCAGGTCTGACAGAAAGAAAATGAAGCTGCTGTCCGAAGTGGTCTCAGGAGCATTAAAATCCCCCCAGGGGTCTCCCTTTTCACTAAAAAATCTTAATTCTTTTTTGAAAAATTGTAAAAAACTTGGTTTCAACCTGTATAAGGACCAAGAAAGTTCTGATTTATCAATTCTATGATATTGTAACCGCTGCAATAAAATTATTCTTTGAATATGCTCTTTCGAGCCCATTCCCCATCCCCCCCTGGGGGGATTTGCGTCGGTGTCCTTTTTGTGCTTTTCCTCATTTCTTTTTTAAACTAGTATTGATCTAATCTGCAGGGTAGGATAATATATTTCTTTATTAATTCCATATTTCATATCTTACATTTCAAAGTAATCGTAATACTTACTCCACGATTTCTTGATTGACCCGAAAGGGGAAAGAGATTCGTGGTAGGATTAATTAAGAAACTGGAACTGTGTATTTGTTTTCTTTTTTCTATCATTTGTTTATCAGCAACTTTAAAATTAAACCCTCCTCGATTCCCCGATTGAGATCCACTTGGATCGAAAGAGGTTCTTGGAGGCTTTTCTTTTAAACAAGAACATCCAGTCTAAAACTTATTAAAATTTACAAGACTCCAGTGTGTATGCTCTGCACTTGGATGCGGTTCATCTGATCAGTCAAGATGTATCAAAATCACTTGGGTGACTAGTATAATTAGGACTCACACTCCCCAACTGACAAACCATCAGGTGAAAATCCAACACCTAGATCAAACCTTTACGGTGGCAAAATACCCAAAGGAAGCGGGAACTTACTGAAAAGTGACCTCGAGGCGCTGATCTCTGTCACACCCTAATGGGTGCGTTACGAACAATAGCCCCAGAGACTCCATTTCATCCCACATATTCCTTGCGGGTAGCCGTAAGGGTTTAGTTTTGGACATACTCCAAGTACTCTCGGGTATATCTGGAGTCCCCCCTTAGCCTAATTTAATATACTCATACTTCAATTTTAACTTGAAACATACCAAGATGCAATCACAAAACATTCACTTCAAGCACATGCAAGCACATTGATCTTATTGATTTGACTCCATTCTAAGGCACTGGTCATTTTTTGCTTTATATATATATATTGTGTATCAGCTTTGTGCTTTTGTGTGTTTATCTTCGTATCTTGTCATCTTTAATTGTCTATAGTTAAAATATTCAAACTCCTAAATAACTGATTCAGTTTAACATCACCACACTAAGAAATCATCCTTAGTAATTTAATAGGGTCTATCCCCCTTGGCTCTGTTAGGAGTTGAGCCTAAACGGAGGAGTCAAGAACAAAGTGACAGCCTTGACTCGAGACCTGCCCCCAATGACACACCGAGTGGCTTGAAGATTTCTGCCACGTGACCTAGGTGTGTGAAAGGCGGCAACAAGTCTAGTTCTTGGGATGTTAGTTTTAATCTTGCCATTTTCTCTAGCAAATGTCCCATATCACATGGAAGATTGGTGTTAACATCTTTAGGTGATGCAAATCAAGTCTTAATTTGTCAATCCACCCTCCCATCCCAGCTTTTGAAGTCCTCTATGGTATCATGCGGTACAGAGTCTCGAAAGTGCCAAATGGTCAATGGTAAAACATTTTATCTCTTTTCATCCTTGGTGCATAATGTTTTCAACTTTGCTAATTTCATTGATTGGGTGAATGAAAAGCTCTATAAAGACCAATTCCATATTTTCTCATTTTATAAACAACAAATGGGGTTAATCTCAATTTCTGGGTGAATGATTTATAATTTCTCCCTATTTTGTTTCACCATTGATCATGATTTGGGTATGAAAGAGTGTGCTAACCAGAAAGAGGAGGGAAAAAATGATGACCTAGGGGGGATGAATCATGTGTCATATTATTTTATTTCATCAAATTTAAACTTGCATAAATTTTATGATCCTATCGATCTATGGGTAGAAGAAGTTTGCAAGAATTAATCTCATCCCTGACATGATTTCATTTCTCTTTATCTATTTCATTTTTTGATCTTCAAACAACAAGTTATAATGGCTTCAATTTTCATTCACATTACTTACAAAATATCTTTGATTTGTTGTATCATTAACTGTAAAAAAGTCTCAATGGATTCATTCAGCAAGTGGTTGCATTGGATTTATGATTTTACTTAACACTTGTCCAAATTGGTTAGAGTAGGGTAGGTAGGATGAAATAAACCTTTCCCGGCAGTAGTATAGAGTTTTGCTTAGTTGTTTGAAGCTCACTTTCGAAGCTCTTACTATAGTGTTGATTTTTGTTATCTTGCACAATAAAAATCAAACTTTTATTGAAAGTTGTGGTTATAGATTGGATTTATTTTCTGCTATTTAGTTTCATGCATCTTTATTTTCAGTATTTTATATATTATCCACATATTGTTCTGACGATCGGTCTATGAGTTTGGTATAGCTCTGGACATGCTGCAGGTAGTCAGGTACATTTTTGGTAGCGGTTGTAGAGCTAGATGGATTGATCGAGGATGCGAGAAGCAGAGTGTGAGGACCAGAGATTCTGAGGTTCTCAAGCGCTCTTTTTAGCAGAGCACTTGTCCCAGTTGGAGCCAGATGTTATCACATATATATTAGCCAGGCTACCATATTCTATTTTTTAGACATAGTACATTTTTCAGCCAGATCTCTTACATGTGAGATGCTGAGATGAGAAGTTTTGATGAATCATTATTATGTTAGTGGACTATTGTACTCTCCCATGTCAGGATTGAGTCTCAGGACACTCAGATTTGAGGACCGATGTAGCCATTTATGTTATTTCAGAGCGGTCATGGATGCCTAGTGTTATTTTAGTTCTTTCTCATTGGACAGATGATGTCTCAGATGGTTATATTGCACGGTTATGACTCAACATTTTATATTGTGTTATGGTTATTAATGCTCTTATACTGATTCTTGTGACATGTATTGACTCGTGGTATCATGATCCGGCGATCATAATTATATGGACTTGGTTGTATCTTATACTATGTATTGATGTCCTTACTCTGACTTTGAAGTATTTGATCTATAATCATTGGTTTTACCCTCCTTAGGGAGAATAGAGGTAGTCATTCCCACCATTGTTTTGGCTTTCTAGTGTTGTCTCCATCATTCATTGTCTTCACCCATCCATTACCTTCCAGTTTAGTTTTCAACTTGACTGACTTCTTGACTTATGGCATGGAGGACTTTTTTCCCTGCTAGAACCTTTGTTGGACAAGCCTCCCTGTTTATATTGTGTCTCGGCTCTGAGTTGGTGATAGAACTTGCCTTGGTAAGTTGGATTGTATGCCTAAATCATTCTGGTTGGTTGTTCCAATGTTTGGCATTGTGCAGAACTCCCCCTAGTCACTTGAGATGTTGTTGGCTAAAACTGAAAGCTCGTGTACTACTTGTATTGAAATATTGAATATGCGCCCATGGAAAATGAAAATTGTAAAACTGTGTTTCTTAACATATGTAAAAAGGGCAAGTGCAATGAAAGGCTAAAATACTCCTTGAAGAGTATAATAAAAGGTTCAAAAAAGCAATGTTTTAAAATGTGCTATATCCAAAAAATTGCTGACCTTATTAAAAATAAATATGTCCCGAATGAAAGCTGTGATTAGTTGTGCTTTTAAGCACTGGTGAAGTCCCAAAAGGGTCATATAGGCCAAAAAGGCCATGGAATAAAATGTGATCCTAATGAACTTGGATCAAGTTTGATGTAGATATGATGCCTAAGTTGAATAAGCACTCTCTAAACAACTCACCCTTCTGTGAGGCACTGCCATTCCTTGTGTTGTTGTTTGTCCAGCATTGGTTATAGTGAGTTTTCCCTTTCCTTGTCCAAACTGTCATGATGTTAAGTAAAAAGTCATCATTTGCCTTAGCCTTGTCATTTCCACCTTTCACCCTTCACTAGCAAATTGGCTACAGCTATGAAGTGAGTATAGTCTTGAAAGTCTAAGTCTAAGTAATAATAAATAAAGCCTTATATATGTATTTGTTGATGTACCGCCAGTGAAATGAATGCTACTTGTTGTGATTGTTACTTGAATGAGTTGTAGAGCATGGCTTAACCTTTTAACACTTGCAGCAGATGGATGTATTCTGAGTTATTATGGGTATCTGATTAGTTATAGATGGTTATATTATTTATTTGATGTGATTGATGGTCAAATAGAGACCTATGAGGGGTATGAGTATACACCTTAGATGGATTTGGACTCTTTGAATCCAATGAGATAGTTTATTTTCAGTTCCGGGCACTTACAGGTGTGATCAGGCTCATTCTGCCTTTCTCATGCAGTTTTTCTTCACAGATTGATATATTTGAGCGGGGAGATGTTTCAGTTGGATCTCCTAGGACATTGTAGGGGCATAGGGGTGTGCAGCCACTTGTTTGTACCATAGTACCCTCATCCCAAAGAGCTTGATGGGATCAGTTTGGCAACGCAGGAACCCTAGGAGGCTATTTTTGCAGGTTGACGTTTCCCGAAGTAGATTAAAAAATGATTAAATGGCACCCTAGGAGGCTGTTTTGGCAGGTTGACGTTTCCCAAGGCAGATTAAAAAATGATTAAATGGCTATTGAAGAAATTGATTTGGGCTACTGAGGCAAGGAAATGACATGGGATGAGTCATGATGATGAGAGTGGTGTATTCCACACCTTCTCCAGCAGTTGCAGCTCCTGATTGGGCCCACACCTATTTTTTGGGCATTTTTTATTATTTTTTGGAGCTCTTTTTGGAGGCTCATGATTTCCTCAAGGAGGCACAAAAGTCAAAGAATTAAATTGTTATATTATTTATTGTGCCATGGGGACACCCAAAGGGAGTTAGTCAAACACTCTTTGGACCCACCATGTGCTTTCATTTATTTCTTGTTGAGTGGGTTACCTTTATTTGGGTGGTTTAGTCCACTTTGGTAAATTATGGTTATATTGATCCATGTGTTGTATGTTGAGCTCATTTCAACCATTGATTAGAACATTTCATCTTTTAATCTTAGCGACTCATTTTGAAAGTGGTTAGGATTTGGTTATGATTGAGGTTCTCTCATTTCTATTTAAAGGAGAGAGCTTCTCATTTGTAAGGGGTCTTTGGCTCTTAGATCTGAATAATAGAAAGACTTTTTTGTGGAAATTTTTCTGGATCTGCTTTGCGTCTGATGTGCTCAAATAGTGATTAGCTAGTCTTCAGCTTCCTAGCATTGTGGAAATTCTCGTGAGATCTATATTTTTTGTGGCTATCATTGTTTTGTCTATAGGAGGGTGTTTTGGCTAGAGCGTTTTTGTAGGGGACCTCAACTCGCTTGGTTCTCTTCGTTTTGGATCAAGCGGTTTTCATTAGTTTCATTGTGATCTATGATTACTTCATTTTATTGTCTTGTAGCATTCAGTTTCTTTATCTTGCATTAGCAAATATGATATGGTTGACGTTTACTCATGCAGGGTAGGGGGCACATCGGTGGCTTGGAGCTTGCATATGCCATACAAATCATGGGGATCTTCCAGAATTGATCGGGATAGCAAAGATCATCACTGTTACAGAATTCTACAATCATTTCTAGGTAAGATCAAACAGGTAAGTCTCTTCTTTTTTTAGATCTTATTCCATTGTACTTTGGTTTTCTTCAACTTTTTCTGAAAACTCCTAAAGCACTACAAACACTAAAAATCAATAAATTTGGGAATAGTACGATATTTTGCCAAACCATTTATGGGTTTCATAAATTAGGCCTCCCCTTCATCAAATCAACTGAAACGCTGGTCAAATTCCTCACAGTTTGACCTAGATCTGATTTTTAAGCAGAAAACAACATAACCCCCCATTGAAAAATTGACCTGCTAGGGTTTTGAATTTTTCTGAATTCTGACTTCACAGACGGATAGATCGCGTCCCACACAGCCTAGATCAACCCCAACGCTGTCCAATTGCTTGACCATTTGGATTAGATCTGAAAAATTGATTGAAACTGCCCTAGCGCCCTCACTAAAAATTAGACTTTTCTGGAAGTGAGTTTTTCTTAAATCTGACAAGATAGACAGATCCAGTCCCACACAGTCTAGATCAACCCCAACGCTGAGCAAGTTCTCTCCAGTTTTCCCTAAATCTGAAAAATTGGTTTTCAGTCTCCTAGCCCCCCTCATCAGATTTGGACTTTTCTAGATTTGATTTTTCTAATGATTTTCTAATTTGGGCTTGTAGATCAGGTCATCTTGACCTCTCTTCTCCTTCAATGCTGAGCCATTAGCCCCCAGGTGACCCTAGAACTGCCAATCTGTCTTCCTAAGCCCTAGCGCTAGCCATCCATTGAGTTGGGTTTCCTGTACCTTAGCTTTTCCAAACCAACTACTTTCTGGGTTCGTAGGTCAAGGTGTCTCCCAAGTGGGTTCTCTGAAACATTTGTTTACTGTTGACTCCATTGCCCAATGCACACAAGGCACTGATTTCCTAGCTAGCGCTAGTTATTTGCGGGTGTTGTTGGGCAGGGTGAAACTTGTCTATGCCGGTGCTCAGGGAGATCACGCTGGTTGGGAATCCATAGAGTGAGAACCCTTGTTGAAGAGGCTTTGTTGGTGGTTTTTTGCCAACAGTGGGATTCCCTCTCCTAGGGTGATTTAGTCCACTTTTATATTATATTATGGTATTGATCCATCTATTGTATGCTAAGCTCATCTCAACCGTTGATTAAAACATTTGTATCTTTTAATCTTAGCCACCCTTTTGAAAAGTGGTTAAGATTTTGGTTTTCTCATTCCTACTTAAAGGAGAGAGCTTTTCATTTGTAAGGGGTCTTTGGCTCTTGGATCTAGATAATAGAAAAACTTTTATTGTGGAAATTTCTTGGATCTCCTTTGCATCTGGTATTCTTAGATGGTGATTGGAAAATATTTTGTTTCCTATCATTTGAGTATTTTTTGTGAGATATATATATTTCTTGAGAAACATTGTCTTGTTTACAGGAGGGAAACTTCAACTTGGGCGTTTTTGTAGGGGTTTCTCAACTCGCTTGGCTTGGATGCGTTTTCTATCAGGGGGTTTTCATTAGCATGAATGCGATCTATGATTTCATCTTACTATTTTTCTGTAGCATTTGCTTTTTTCTCATGATGCAGCAAATCTGATATGGTTGACGTTTGTTGTGCTGGAGAGAGGGCGCATTGGCTTCTTGGGGCAAAACGTTGGGCATAGAACTCACTCAATTTTTTTCAAATTGATCGGGATAGCAGGGATAATCATCATCAAGGCATCTACAAGGTTTTCCAGGTAAGATCTACAGGTTAGTACTTCTCTTCTAGATCTCAATCCATTGGCATCTGTATTTCCATTTTTATTCTTAAAACCCTAAACATGAAAAACCCAAAATATTATGGCTCAATCCGCTTGAGTTCTTGGCAAACCATTTCTAGGTTTTGTAGATCAGGTCATACCCTAAGTGGGTCTTTCTCAACGCTGAGCCAAAAGTGACTCCATTGGCCTAGATATGAAAAACACTGATTTTCAAACCCCAGCGCTACCTTCCATGTTGCCTTCTTTTCTCGAAATTTGATCTTTTCGGGCAAAACCACTTTTTGGGTTTGTATATCGGGTCTAAACCCAGGTGGGTCTTCTTCAACGTTGGGTAGAAAGTGACTCCATTGCCCTAGATCTGAAAGGCACTGACCTTCAAATCTAGCGCTACCCCTTCGTTTTCCTTTTTCCCTTGCGTTTTGACCTTCTCCTGCTTGCTTGGGTTCTTTGACACTATTATGCCTTCTTTCGAGTCCATCCCTTGGTACTAGATAGCCCCAATCCTGTTCTCACTTGTTCTGCATTGGTCACATTTCCCAAGGCAGTGGATATCTTCAACTATTGTTAGTATCTTAACTCCATAGATCTAGGGTTTCCATCACCTTACACCTTACGTACCTCAAGTCCATTTGATCTGATCTAGTGTCTAGGTCTGATCTCTCCTATCGGGAGTAGATATAGGTCTCTCCCATTGTTGTCTTGGGCTAATATAACATAAAGTAAAGACTACCTCGATTGGCATGACAACCAGCCATTTAGGAGTCGAGGCAATCTTAGTTCCACCTCCTTAGTTGCTTGTCCGTCTATCGTCCATCCTGGATCCATTGCACATAGGAAACTACAAGGTTGCTGATAACAGAAACATCAAGTAAGTTTTCTCGGGTAGTATCTATTGATTTTTCTTATGCAACATCGAGGGCCATTCTCTTAGGAGAATGGGAACATCTAGTCAAGGACCAGGATGTGGAACTTGTCTAGCACTGGGGGAATTCATCCTTGATTTGAGTAGTGATTATGTTGAATGGGGACATCTAGTCAAGTACCAAGATGTGGAACCAGTCTAGCACTAGGGGAACTCAACCTTGTGTTGAGTAGCCATTCCGTTGAATGGGGATATCTGGTGAAGGACCAAGATGTGGAACTAGTTCAACACTGGGGGAACTCAACCTTGTGTTGAGTAGCCATTCTGTTGAATGGAGATATCTGGTCAAGGACTGGGATGTGGAACCAGTTCAATACTAGGGAACTCATCCTAAACCTGAGTAGCCATTCTTTGAATGGAGGCACCTGGTCATTTACCAGGAATATGAACTAGTCTAGTACTGGGGGATTTAGCCTAGGGTCGATGGCGATTCTCCAGGAGAATGGCGACGCTTGGTTTGTTACCAAGTATTTTACCTTGGCTCAAATGATGCAGCTTATGGCTGAGGCACCTGGTCTGTTACTAGGATATCACTATAAGCCCTAGAAAGGGTATGGGCAAGTGAGGCACTCCTACCCTCGATCGGTGGGCTTTGTGATCTTCTCCAAGGATTAACTACCCTTGGTTGAGACACTTAGTACTCGATCTTGGAGTGTGAGATAAAAACATTAGTAATTCTCTCTATTTATGATGATGTACTTTGAGTGGGGATAAAGGACCTCTATGACCACTTGTTTTGACCACAGGGGCACTTGAAGAAGGCTAAAGTAAAATTCAAAAATACATATGGACCCTTAGAACACTAAGGAGTCAAAGTGAAAGTGCAAAAATACCTTCAGTACCACTAAAGGTAAAAGTAAAAAAAAAAGATAAAAGAATAAAATAATATTATTTTGTTCTTTTGAGTTTTGGTCCACTTAGAGGTGATTCAAAGCCTATAAAAGAAGACCAATCCATTTCATTATGACACACTTGCTCATCATCATATTACAGCTGCTCAAGAAATATTTTTGTTGGTCTTAAGGAGAAGAACTATTCTTGTGTTTTGCCCTAGCATAGAGGATTCTAGCTAGGGCACTCACACTTGCAACAACAAACCCTAAAACAGTTAGGGTATCTTCAAGCTAACCCTAAATTAGGGTTTTACCCATGATGAACAACAACAACATCTTTTTCTCTCTCTTCACCTGTTAGCGCATCTCCAAACCCTCATGGGCAGACTCAACAATTTATGGGCAGCATCATCCTCCACGGGAAGCCTTAGTCTCTTCACGGGTAGGCTTAGGGCAGCAACCTAAGGCTGGATCTCTTCTCCGAACAACTCACTCTGCCCTTAGTCACCCATAGAAAGACCTAGTAGGGCTTGGGAAACCTTCCAACACCCGCGTGTAGTTGCCACTAGTCTCGAGCAGCTACAGTCTTCCTACTGCAAATTTTAGGAGGGCTTCCAGGCTAGAAGAAAGAGGCATGAGAAGGAAAACAGAGGCACAGGTAGGAAAACAGAGGCACAGGCAAGTAGCAGCAGGGCTCGAGCAGGTAGTCGTACACCCAGGCAAAAACAAGAGTAGATTCATGCAACCTATGTATAGTAGGTACGGATCCGTACAATTTTGGGCAAATAGTCCAGGAAGGAAAGTACGAATCTGGGCAGTCTAGGCAAGAAGAAGAAATCTGAGATTTTTGGGCAGCTGAGAAAATTAGGGTAGAAAGCCCTAATTTGGTTTTTGTTGTGAAATTCATCATTTGTGGATTTTTATCTGTGGTACAAACCCATTAGGGTTTGATAATTTTTGAAGACTATCATCTCATTTGAAGAGATGAATTGCTATTGCTTTTGGGGTTTTTTTCCTTTAAAGGTTTCCTCATGAAAAACTACTATGTTTAGTGTGTGTGATGTTGTTGATGTTTCTACTGCACTTGTCTTTTCTTATCTTACAATCTGTAAAATTTTAAAGAATCCATGCTAATGCTAAAATTCAACATGGTATAAGAGCTTAGCATGTGAAGACCCAGTAAGAGGCAGATTGTTGTTGTCTTCCTAGACCTTGTGATATTTTGCAGACTTGGACAACTGACTAGTAGCAGAGATGGCTACCAACATATTCAGACCAAAAGAAAATCTTGAAGGCTGAGCCAACTACAATTCTTAGAAGGCTAGGCTCATTGCCATCTTGGAGGAAATGATCTTGATGTATTGTTGTTGAACACCATAGAAGAGCCAACATCTAATGCTGGCAGAATTGCTTACAAGAAGAAGTAGGCTAAGGCTAGAAGGATCATCTATGATTCTGTCAAAGAAGCTTTGATTCCCAACATCACATCATTGAAGACTTCCAAAGAATGCTTTGACACTTTGATGAACCATATGAAAAGAAGGGTCTTAGTCGGAAGAGAGTTTTGAAGAAAAGGATTCGAACACTGAAGATGATCAAGGATGAAGGAATTGGACCCTTCTTCACAAAGATTGCACAGGTAAGAGACCAACTTACTGTTATTGGTATTACTGTAGATGACGATGACCTTGTGCAGACTGTAGTCAATGGTCTCCCAAACTCTTGGGAAACATTTTTGGAATCAGTAAGTGGACGTGAATATCAGCCAAACTTTGAGAGGCTGTGGCATGATTGCCTAGAAGATGGAAGAATTTTGGGCAAGGCACCTAGCACTAAGGAAGGAAACCTTGCCCTTACAACTAAGACAAAGAAGTTCAAGAAGCACTCCACTTGGCAAAATAAGGGAAAGAAACCACAAGGTAAACACATTGATTTTTAAAAAGTGGAATGCTACAATTGTCACAAGTTTGGGCACTTTTCTAGGGATTGCAGGGAGCCCAAGAGGAAACTCAAAAGAATATTCCAAGCTTCTGTTGCAAAAGAAGAAGAAGAACCCAGGAAGAAGAAGAACATGAAGACTATGAAAGAAGAGGAACCTAGAAGAGACTACTACCTGATCTCTACCCTTTCTGGTTCCATCATCGACTGTGCTAACTCTTGGTTAGTAGACAGTGGTGCCTCCAGACATATAACAGGCAATCATGGAGCACTCACGAGTTACAGAAAGAAGAAGTTCACTACTCAAGTAGAACTTGGAGATGACTCCACTTACAAAATTGAAGGATTTGGGTCAACAACACTTCAACTAGATTCAGGTACAGTTTTACATATTGACGATGTCTTATATGTTCTTGGTTTAAAGAAGAACCTCCTCTCTGTCATTGGTTTAGAGGACAAGGGCTACAGAGTCCTCTTCATGGACAAGAAAGTCCTACTATGAGCAAAGGATGAGAAAATAAGCTCAGTTGTACAGATTGGGGTTCGAGAGGGAGGTCTTTATAAGGCTTCCGGAAATTCCACTCATGCTTTGGTACATCACACAGTTGATCAATGTGAGCTATGGCATCAGAGGTTTGGACACCTTCACTATACAGCTCTTCCAGGCCTACAAAATATGGTTACATGTATGCCAGAGGTCTCTCCCAAACATTATGGAATTTGCAAAGGTTTTGCTCTAAGTAAGAACACTAAGAAATCCTTCTTAAGAAGCAAGAACAGATCTAAAGGTATATTGAATTTGATTCACTTTGACCTTTGTGGGCCCATGTTTTCACCCTCCTTGAGTGGGTGATTGTATTATGTCTTGTTCATAGATGATCATTCTTGGAAGTCATGGATTTACTTCCTCAAAGCCAAAAGTGAAACATTTGATAGGTTCAAAGAGTTCAAGGCTCTGATTGAAAATCAGATAGGCAGACATATCTGTATCTTGAGGTTATATAATGGAGGTGAGTATGAATCTAATGAGTTTGATCATTTTTTCCAAGAATCAGTAATCAAGAAAGAGTTGACAGTATCGTACAACCCTCAACAGAATGGAATTGCAGAAAGGAAGAACTGAACCATCTATGAAGCTTCTAAATCCATGCCTACTGATCTAGATCTTCCTTTAACCTGGTGGGCTGAAGCTGCATGTACTGCTGTGTACATCCAAAACATAAGGCCTCATGGTATCTTGGGGGAGAAGAATCCAGAAGGAGTCTTCACCAGCGAGAAACCTGTAGTTAACCACATGAGGATTTTTGGCACTCTGGTTTACATTCATGTGCTAAAAGAAACAAAAGCTACGCTAGAGCCTTTCGAAAAGAAAGGCATATTTGTCAGTTACAGTGATAGCTCGAAGGCCTACCACATCTATGTACCTGGATAGAGGTACATTGAAGTCAGTAGAGACATGATTTTACATGAGGACGCTGTGTTTCGTCAAACAAAAGAGCTTTCAAAGGAAGATGAAGAACCTCCTTCTGAGATCCCAGATTTAGAAGTTCAGAGGGAGGAAGAGGAATTTGAGAATCAAATTCCAGATGTACTTGAGGAACCTGAAAGTCCACCAGAAGAACTGCTTGAACTTCCTCCTTCCAAAAGGAGACCTGTCTGGTATAGAGAAATGATACAAGAAGCTGAGAAGCATAAAGCTCCTCCTGGGACATTCAGAGAAAGAATAAGGCCACAGAAGTACTCAGGGCTTATGAGCCAGCTCAGCAGTGTTGAACCTTCCACATACAAAGAAGTAGCAAGTCAACATGTATGGGTTGATGCCATGATTGAAGAGTATAGTTCAATCATGAAGAATGATGTGTGGGAAGTTGTTCCCAGACCGACAGGAAATTCAGTGGTAATATCCAGATGGCTTTACAAAATCAAGCATGTTGCTGATGGCATCATTGAGAAGTACAAAGCCAGATTTGTAGCTCGTGGCTTTGATAAAAAAGAAAGAATAGACTATGATGAGACTTTTGATCCTGTCGCCATGTATACTACTATCAGAACCATCATTTCTCTTGATGCAGTATTCAAATGGAAGTTACATCAGATGGATATAAATACACCCTTCCTCAATGGCAAGATTGATGAGCTAGTCTACATTGAACAACCTGAAAGATTTGTGTCTCATGGGAATAAGACCCATGTGTGTAAACTAAAGAAAGCTTTGTATGGACTCGAAAAGGCTCCGAGAGTCTGGGATGCGAGGATGGATGGAATTCCTCTATCGCTTGGGGTTTTCCAAAAGTACTTCTGACTCCAATATGTATTTTAAGGTTGTTCATAATCATATCTTTATCCTTGTCTTATATGTGGATGACTTGTTCCTTACAGGTGAGGAACAACTAATAGCACAGTGTAAGAGGGAGCTCACCTCTGAATTTGAAATGAAGGATCTTGGTCTGATGCATTATTTTCTTGGCTTAGAGGTATGGAAAAAGCTAGGCAAGATCTTCCTCACACAAGGGAAGTATGTAGTGGACATCTTGCAGAGATTTGGGATGCAGGACTGCAAGTCCATGAGCATACCCATGACTACCAAATTAACAAAGTTGTGAGGCTCAGCTACCAGTTCACAGGGTGTGGACTCTACTCTATACAAAAAACTCATTGGATCCTTGATGTAACTTGTACACATAAGACTAGATATCTGTTACGCAGGAATGCTCTGAGTCAGTTCATGTCCGATCTGAAGCACATACATTGGGTAGATGCCAAACATGTACTCAAATATGAGCGAGGTACTGTCACTAATGGGCTCAAGTATACTTCTAGTAGTGGAGTATTGTTAGCAGGATATGTTGATTTAGATTAGGCTGACAGTGCAGTAGACCGAAAAACAACTCTGGTTACTGCTTCAATATGGAATCTGCAATGATCTCTTGGTCCAGCAGAAAACATGGGTCCATAGCTCAGAGTATAGTTGAGGCAAAATATTTTGTTGCAAGTGATGCCTGCAAAGAAACAGTTTGGCTCAAGAAACTTCTATCTGATTTGTTCGATCGAAAGCTTGTCTCAACGATCATCCATTGCAATAATCAGAGTTGCATTAAGCTTTCATAGAGTCTAGTGTTTCATGATAGATCTAAACACATTGAAATGAAGTATCATTTCATCAGAGACCTAGTACAGAGAGGCACTTTGAAGTTGCAGTACATTTGTACAGATGAATAGATCGTAGATATCTTGACCAAGCTTCTGACAACAACAAAGTTCATGTGCTTTTGTGACAAGCTTGGCATGGCAAAGAATACCTCTCTCCCTAAGAGGGACTGTTGATTTTTCCTGAGCAACATCAAGAGTCATTCTCTTAGGAGAATGGGGACATCTGGTCAAGGATCAAGATGTGGAACTAGTCTAGCACTGGGGGAAGTCAACCTTGAGCTAAGTAGCCATTCTATTGAATGGGGACATCTGGTCAAGGACCAGGATGTGGAACCAGTACAACACTGAGGGAACTCAACCTTGTGTTGGGTAGCCATTCTGTTGAATGGGGACATCTGGTCAAGGACCAGGATGTGAAACCAGTCCAGCACTGGGGAAACTCAACCTTGTGTTGAGTAGCCATTCTGTTGAATGGAGACATCTGGTCTAGGACCAGGATGTGCAACCAGTCCAGCACTGGGGGACATAGCCTAGAGCTGAGTGGCCATTCTTTGAGTGGATACACCTGGTCAGTTACCAGGAAGATGAACTAGTCTAGTACTGGGGGACTTGGCCTAAGGCTGGGGTCCATTCTCCGGGAGAATGGAGGCGCTTGGTCTGTTACCAAGTATTTGACCTTGGGTCAAATTATGCAGCTTATGGCTGAGGCACCTAGTTTGTTACCGGGATATCACTATAAGCCCTAGACCAGGTTTGGGCATGTGAGGCACTCATACACTCGATCTGTGGACTTTGTGATTTTCTCCAAGGCTTAGCTACCCTTGGTTGAGACACCTAGTACCCGATCATGGTGACACATGGAGTGTTAGATAAAAGCATTAGTAGTTCTCTTTATTTATGATGTACTTTGACTAGGGATAAAGGACCCCTATGACCACTTGTTTTGACCATAGGGGCACTTGAAGAAGGGTCAAGTAAAATTAAAAAATACATAAGGACCCTTAGACCACTAAGGAGTCAAAGTGAAAGTGCAAAAAGACCTTTAGTACCACTAAAGGTAAAAGTAAAAAAAAGATAAAAGAATAAAATGATACTATTTTGTTCTTTTGAGTTTTGGTCCACTTACAGGTGATTCAAAGGCTATAAAAGAAGATCAATCCATTTCATTATGACACACACTTGCTCATCATCATGTTACAACTGCTCAAGGAAGATTTTTGTTGGTCTTAAGGAGAAGAACTATTCTTGTGTTTTTCCCTAGCATGGAGGATTCTAGCTAGGGCACTCACACTTGCAACATCAAACCCTAAAACAGTTAGGGTATCTTTAGACTAACCCTAAACTAGGGTTTCACCCATGATGAACAAAAACAATAACTTTTTCTCTCTCTTCACGTGTTAGGGCATCTCCAAACTGTCATGGGAAACCTCAGCAGTATAGGGTCAACATCATCATCCAAGGGCAGCCTCGATCTTTTCATGGGAAAGCTTAGGGCAGCAGCCTAAGGCCATATCTCTTCTCTGGACAGCTCCCTTTGCCCTCGTTCACATATAGCAAGCCCTATCAGGGCTTCTTGGGCAGCCTGCCAGCACCCTTGGGCAGCTGCCACTAGCCCTCGGAAGCTATAATTTGCTTGCTACAAACTTCATGTAGGCAGCAGCAAGGCTTGGGTAGGCTTCTGGGCTGGCAGACATAGGCACAGGTACGCAGACAGAGGTAGGGGTATGCAGCAGCAGGGCTCAGGCAAGAAGTTGTACACCCGGGCAGCGGCAGCAGTAGATTCGGGAAGATCCGTACAATTTTGGGAAACAGTTTGGGTAGGTAAGTACGGATCTTGGAGTCTGGGCAAGAAGAAGAAATATGGGATTTTTGGGCAGCTGAGAAAATTAGGGAAGAAAGCCCTAATTTGGTTTTTGTTGTAAAATTCATCATTTGTGGATTTTTATCTGTGGTATAAACCCATTAGGGTTTGAGAATTTTTGAAGACTCGGTCATCTCATTTTAAGAGATGAATTACTATTGCTTTTGGAGGTTTTGTCCTTTAAAGGTTTCATCGTGAAAAACTATTGTGTTCAGTTTGTGTGATGTTGTTGATGTTTCTACTGCACTTGTCTTTTGTTATCTTACAGTCTGTAAAATTTTAAAGAATTCATGCTAATGCTAAAATTCAACATGGTATAAGAGCTTAGCATGTGAAGACCCAGTAAGAGGCGGATTGTTGTTGTCTTCCTAGACCTTGGGATATTTTGTAGACTTGGAAAACTAACTAGTAGCAAAGATGGCTACTGATATCTTCAGACCGGAAGAAAATCTTGAAGGTTCAACCAACTACAATTCTTGGAAGGCTAGGCTCACCGCCATCTTGGAGGAAATCATCTTGATGAATTGGTTTTCAACACCATAAAAGAGCCAACATCTAATGCTGGAAGAATTGCTTATAAGAAGAAGCAAGCTAAGGCTAAAAGGATCATCTATGATTCTATCAAAGAAGCTTTGATGCCCAACATCACATCATTGAAGACTGCCAAAGAATGATTTGAGACTTTGACGAACCTATATGAAAAGAAGGCTCCCAGTCAGAAGAGAGTTTTGAAGAAAAGGCTTCGACCACTAAAGATGATCAAGGATGAAGGAATTGGACCCTTCACAAAGGTTGCATAGGTAAGAGACCAACTTACTGCTATTGGTATTATTGTAGATGATGATGACCTTGTGCAGACTATAGTCGATAGTCTCCCAAACACTCGGGAAACATTTCTGGCATCAGTAAGTGGACGTGAAAATCAGCCAAACTTTGAGAGACTATGGCATGATTGCTTTGAAGAAGGAAGAGTTTTGAGCAAGGAACTTGGCACTAAGGAAGGAAACCTGGCCCTTACATCTAATACAAAGAAGTTCAAGAGGCCCTCCCCTCAGCAAAAGAAGGGAAAGAAACCACAAGGTAAGCACATTGATGTTTCAAAAGTGGAATGCTACAATTGTCACAAGTTTGGGCACTTTGCTAGGGATTGTGGGCAGCCCAAGAGGAAACTCAAAAGAAGATTCCAAGCTTCCACTGCAGAAGAAGAAGAAGAACCCAGGAAGAAGAAGAACATCAAGACTACTAAAGAAGAGGAACCTAGAAGAGAATACTACCTGATCTTTTCCCTTTCTAGTTCCATCACCAACTGTGCTAACTCTTGGTTAGTAGACAATGGTGCCTTCAGATGTATGACAGGTAATCGTGGAGCACTCACAAGTTACAGAAAGAAGAAGCTCACTACTCAAGTGGAACTTGGAGATGACTCCACTTAAAAAAATTGAAGGAGTTGGGTCAACCACATTTCAACTGGATTCAAGTACGGTTTTACATATTGACGATGTATTATATGTTCCTGGTTTAAAGAAGAACGTCCGCTCTATTGTTGGTTTAGAGGACAAGGGCTACAAAGTCCTCTTCATGGACAAGAAAGTCCTACTATGGGAAAAGGATGAGAAACTAAGCTCAGTTGTACAGATTGGGGTTCGAGAGGGAGGTCTTTATAAGGCTTCCAGAAATTCCACTCATGCTTTGGTACATCACACAGTTGATCCATGTGAGTTGTGGCATCGGAGGTTTGGACACCTTCACTATATATCTCTTCCAGGCCTACAAAATATGGTTACATGTATGCCAGAGGTCTCTCCCAAACATTATGGAATTTTCAAAGGTTGTGCTCTAGGTAAGAACACTACTAAAATCCTTCTCAAGAAGTAAGAAGGATCTAAAGGTATATTTTAATTTGTGGGCCCATGTTTTCACCCTCCTTGAGTGGGTGCTTGTATTATGTCTTGTTCATTGATGATCATTCTCGGAAGTCATGGATTCACTTCCTCAAAGCCAAAAGTGAAACATTTGACAGGTTCAAAGAGTTCAAGGCTCTGATAGAAAATCAGACATGTAGACACATCCGTATCTTGAGGTCAGATAACAGAGGTAAGTATGAATCTAATGAGTTTGTTGATTTTTTCCAAGTAGGAATCAAGAAAGAGCTTACAATACCGTACAACCCTCAACAGAATGGGGTTGCATATAGGAAGAATAAAACCATTTGTGAAGTTGCTAAAGCCATGCTTACTAATCTAGATCTTCCTTTAACCTTGTGGGTTGAAGCTGCATGTACTGCTGTGTACATCCAAAACAGAACCCCTCATGCTATATTGGGGTAGAAGACTCCAAAAGAAGTCTTCACCAACAAGAAACCTGTAGTTGACCACATGAGGATCTTTGGCACTTCGATTTACATTCATGTTCCAAAAGAAGAGAGGGGTTAAGCTAGAGCCTTCTGGAAAGAAAGGCATATTTGTCAGTTACAGTGATAACTCGAAGGCCTACCGCATCTATGTACCTCGACAGAGGTACATTGAAGTTGGTAGACATGTGATTTTCCATGAGGAAGTTGTGTTTCCTTAAACACGAAATCTTTCAAAGGAAGATGAAGAACCTCTTTCTGAGATCCCAGATTCAAAAGTTCAGAGGGAGGAAGAGGAATTTAAGAATCAAATTCTGGATGTATTTGAGGAACTTGAACGTCCACCAGAAGAACTGCTTGAAGTTCCTCCTTCCAAAAGGAGACCTGCCTGTTACCGAGAAATGATACTAGAAGCTGAGAAGCATAAAGCTCCTCTTGGGACTTCCAGAGAAAGCGTAAGGCCACAAAAGTACTCAGGTCTTATGAGCCAGCTCATTGTTGTTGAACCTTCCACATACAAAGAAGCAGCAAGTCAACAGGTATGAGATGATGCCATGATTGAAGAGTACAGTTCAATCATGAAGAATGATGTGTGGGAAGTTGTTCCCAGATCGAGAGGAAATTCGATGGTAACATCTGGATGGATTTAGAAAATCAAGCATGCTGCTGATGGCAGCATTGAGAACTACAAAGCCAGATTTGTAGCTCGTGGCTTTACTAAAAAAGAAGGCATAGACTATGATGAGATTTTTGATCCTGTCGCCAGGTATACTACTATCAGAACCCTCATTTCTCTTGCTGCAGTATTTGAATGGAAGTTACATCAGATGAATGTAAAGACAGCGTTCCTCAATGGCAAGATTGATGAGGAAGTATACATTGAATAACCTGAAGGCTTTGTGTCTGTAATATTCCCAAAAGTGACATGCATGCAAACCCTAAAAATGACATGCATGCAAACCCTAAAAATGACATGCATGCAAACCCTAAAAGTGACATGCATGCAAACCCTAAAAATGACATGCATGCAAACCCTAAAAGTGAGATGCATGCGAACCTTAAAAATGACATGCATGCCATCCCAGCATTATTTTAATGATGCATGCACTATTTAAGTCTCCCTCTGCATGCATGCAAGTCAACGACAAATTAGAAGATAAAGTGACATGCATGCAAGTCAACGGCAAATTAGAAGATAAAGTGACCTAATTAGGTCAAAAGATTAGGGTTTTGCGTAGTTGAACTTTATAAATAGAGGAGAAAGCAAGAGGAGACTTCACTTTTGATTATTATTATTTTGGGAGCTCTTGGATAGCAGCACAACAGTTGGGGTTGGAGATGGAGTCTTCAGCTAACAGGATTTCGACAGTGAAACATTTGTCCTAGTCTTATTCCGGGTAAGCCATACAGGTTCACCACTTGTTCTTCAGTCATTCATCAGTTATCTAGTACATGGTATAGATCGTTGCAGGGACAAGGGTGCAGCCGTAAGAGGGGGCTTTCAGCCAGAAAGCCCTAATCAGTTGTTGGGCCTTCATATCTCAGTTTCCTTCCGAAACTCAGGCATCATTCTCATTATCAGCCAGAATATTAGTGGTAAGTGTTAATTTCTCTCTGCAAACCTCTAACCCTAATTCAGCTATATTTTAGGGCATTTTTGCATGGCGAGTTTGCATGCATAGTTATTTTTTTGCAAATTTGTATGAGGTTGAGTGTGCGAGTCAGCACTATCATAGAACATTAGAGAATATCAGTATTTGGGATATTTCAGTGGTATCAGAGCATAATCTTGGCCAGCTGTGGGCACATAGCAATTGAATAAAAGTGCATGTTGATACATGCGTGTACATGCAAGTGCATGTCAGAACAAAGTTTTTCCTTTGCCAGCTTGTGAGAACATGAAGACAATGAGAAGGGTCTTGACTGGAAATTGGCAGAGGTTAGCAGTACTTCAACACTTGCCTCGATATCAGGAGTATCTAGCCTTGGGTGATGATGTATGTGCAGCATTGTCCTTTCAAGATTATTACACCATCAAGTTCGGGATCCAGCCCAAGGATTTGGATGAGGATATCCTTAAAGACATAGTTGGGGGAGGAAAGAAAGATGAACATGAAGTACAGGTTGAGATTCATTTGGAGTCAAAAATACATGATGTGCAAGGTAATGAGCACAGCAGTCGAGACAGTGATAGTCACGATGAAAAAACAGATTACAAAATAGATTACAACAAATTTCCATATCAGTGGAGATTTCTGCAACAGCGAATGTTCAAGCAGAAGAGAAACCCATCTGTTGTTCAGATTCCACAGTCTCTGTGATCGAACAATCAGAATCTCTGAAAACTTCAAATGAACAATGGGCGGATATATGTACAGAATTTGTAACAAAAAATTCAGAAACTGTATTGGAACAAAACTCTGCAATTGAGCTGGACTGTTCAGTAGCAGTGACAGAAGGACTGCAAGTGGAAGTAAAGAATGTGATGGACGATCTGGTTAAAGACATTGATTGCTCAGAAAAGAATGAAAATGTAGAGTTTGAAAAGAAAAATGCACAAGAACAACAAAAGCAGTTTATGAACCCTAATTTTCAGCTCCAGCCAAGCATAGATGAGGTGGACACTCAAGATGATAAGGATGGCATTTCATCTCTGTGGAGGAAAATGTTCTTATCTCTTGGAGTTCAAAGGATAATTTGCATAATGCATTAGGTGAAGAAGGTAAACATGAACCAGAGTGTGACCATTCCTTCATTCACAAAGATGATCTTGGATACGTTTGCAAATTATGCGGTCTGATTGGCCAAAGCGCTGAATCAATTTTTGACTTCCAGTGGTGGAAGGGGCATAAGCGGACAAAACAATTGAAACACAATCCCAGTGAACATACAAGCACTTACTCAGAAGGCAATTTCATTGAGGTTAAAGAATGTAAAGAAAGACAGAAAAAATCCTCTGTATTGCAGCTGGTTCTCCATCCCCTATTAGAAGAACGAATGCATCGACATCAACTTGATGGGTTTCAGTTCTTGACAAAAAACTTAATAGCAGAAGAACCTGGTGGATGCATTCTCGCTCATGCACCAGGAACTGGGAAGACGTTCCTTGTTACTAGTTTTATTCAGATTTTCTTGACAAAGTATCCAGAACAGAGGCCCTTGATTGTAGCGCCAAAGAGTATGTTGTGTTCATGGATGAAGGAATTTAAGGATTGGGAAGTAGAGGAGGTTCCTCTATATAACCTCTATGAAGTAAGCAACAAAATGGAACCATTAAGATGCATCCAGCTTGAAATTTTGAAAGAATGGAGAGATAATAAAAGCATACTTCTTGTCAGCTATGCTCAGTTCTCAGGTATAGGGTTTGATAAAACTGAGAATGCGAAGACTGCTGGCTATCAAAGCCGACAAATTCTTTTAGAGTGTCCAGGATTGTTGATTTTAGATGAAGGGCACTTTCCACGAAACAGTAAAACAAATATACTCAATTCTCTCATGCAAGTGCGTACTAAATGTCGGGTGCTATTGTCAGGTACACTCTTCCAAAATAATATTACAGAGCTCTTCAATCTTTTCAAGCTGGTAAGACCAGATATTCTGGAAGAAAAATATTTCAAAGCCATCTTCAAACGCATCATATCAAGTGAAAATTATCCAAAAATGACAAATAGGAGACATAACATGGGTCCAGATGACAAAATCTTCTGTGGTGAAATGGAGAATTGTCTGCAGAATGGCAGTAAAGAAATGAGAGCTTCTGCTATATGTGATCTTCAAGAAGTGGTTTCATCATTTGTCCACTACTACAAGGGAGATATTCTCGAAGATCTGCTTGGTCTTTCAGAGTTTGCTGTCATCTTAAGACTCAATGAGTCTCAAAAGGAGTCACTTGAGAACATAAAATTCTCCCCTGGGTCTAGACTTAGTAGAGACATTAAGTCTTTAGCAGTGTGCATACACCCTTCACTGCATAAAATAAGTATTGAAAAGGGAGATAATTCTTCAGGCTGGTTAGATTCTGATAGTAGCAGCATTTGTGATATAAATGAAGACCGCAATGGTGGAGTGAAGACTAAGTTCATCCTTGACATGTTGTGCCTTTGTGAGTTGAATGAGGAGAAGCTGCTAGTTTTCAGTCAGTTCCTATCTCCATTGGCCTTACTTGAAAATATGATTATTAATAAAAGGAATTGGATTAGAGGTGTTCAAGTACTAAGACTTGATGGTAACACTGCAATGGAAGCCAGAGAAATAATTATTCAGCAATTCAACAATTCTAATGATGCAAAGGTTCTGTTTGCTTCAATTAGGGCATGTGGAGAAGGTATTAACCTTACAGGTGCTAGAAGAGTTGTCATCCTTGATATTCCATGGAATCCTTCTATTTTGTATCTGTTGGAGTAGGGTCCCGCAGCTACAGAGGAAGCTGCTAGTTTAGCGGAAAGGTAAAGTTTTGGCGGAAAGAGGAGAAGGAAAGGCTACGACTCTGTAGTGCGTTTCCAGCTGTAGAGCAGAGCCGGAAACATTGACTTTTGAGATAGAAAAGTCTATAAGGCAACGGTACCTGAGCGGCCGAGAGAAGAAAGCTCAACCACTGCATTGAAGGCAGCGGCGGAAGATAGGAGGGCTCAACGACCCTCATAAAGAAGAAGGAGCAACGAGGCTCAAGCATTGAAGACAAAGGCCAGATTAAGAGAAGTGAAGCGGTGCATAGTACCCATGATCAGCGCCAGGAAGCATGGAAGACTGCAGAAAGCTGCAGTGTGATGGGAAGCGGCTACCTCAAGGACAGAGAGGACCGACTGTCACTAATTAGGGTATGGGTTTACTGTTGGGACAGGCCCACAATGTTGTAATGGCACGACCTTCGGGCTGCCTATAAAAGCTTGCATTTTGTATTGTAAAAGGGTTGGTTCAAAGGTTGATTCCTTAGTTGATTAGTTGAATACTTTTGAAGTAGATTCAGGAGTCAGTCAGACAGATAGTGTTGTAACGATCCAGACACCTAGCTTGTATGTGATTCATTTGAGTCTGTATGTAACCATCCAGAGAGACAACAGAGAGGGAAGGATATATTGTAATAAAGGCAGTATAGAGATAGGAAAAGGCCAGAGATCTAGAGGAGATCTCGCGCTGCATATGCAGTGCAACAGACTGTGCCAACTTCCCTCAAGGTAGATAATAGAAGCACAGTTTGGTGGACGTAACTCCCATCTTGGGGGTGAACCATGTTAAATCCGCGTGTTGTGTGTTGTATGAATGTGATTGCATTTGTTTACTGTTACTGGTTATTATGCTTATGATATTAGTTGCAGTCAATGAATGTATGTATTGCTCAGCTTACAGTAGTACTTGGGGATTAAAGTAAATGAAGTATTTCAGTAAGTCGCCTAGAGGCTCCCGTATATTGTTTCTAAATGACTGTTTAATCGGAATATAACTTCCTGGAGGTCGAACTTCGCCCGTCGACACAGCCCGTGTTAGAGCGCAAGTCGTGGAGGTAGAATATCGCAGAGAGGCGATATCGCACCGGCAGAGGAGCTGCGGTGCGCGATACCGCGAGCTGAGGGTCTGGCGCTGAGAAGGGGTTGTGTGTGTCCTGCGGTGCGCAGCGATGCGATAAGGAAGGAGATATTGTGAGAAGGTAGAAGGAGTGAGACGAGGGAAGAACCTTTGCGGTGCGCGTGAGGGTAGAGAAGCTGCAGAGAGAAGGACTGCGCGACGGAGAGAGTGCGCGACGCACCCACCCAGTAGGAGATCCCGCAGCTTGAAGAGCTGCGCAACACCAGTAGGACTGCCGCAGAACCTAGTCCAAGACACTTGAGTCTTGGCCAACCCATTATATTCACTTCGGGTGAGACTTCAGGCTGCTTTGCGGCCTGTCGCCGAAAGGGCCAGTGGATTAGGGGTGTTGTTGATTGATTACAGTAAACCTGGGTCTTCCCATGCAATCAACAAATGGTTCCGTTTCCGGTTTAAACGACTGGGAGTCTATGTTCTGCTGGAATCCTACGAGAGAAGAGTTTCACCAGTGGCTGAGTTCAGACTTAACGGAGTTCACCAAGAAAGAGAATAGGAGTCCGAGACTAAGCACAGAGGCCTGGCTAGAGAAGCATATCGCTTCAGACATACACGCTATATTTTTTGTAACCTACGGAAACGAGCTTTTCGACTGGTTATCCAAGTTGACAGCTAGCAACACATTCAAGAAGAAAAGAAACATTGTCTGGACACTGGAGTTGATTCAGACCGTGCAGAACCTTTGACAATCCGATTACGAGAGCAGTGGACTTTTGGCTCACCAGCGTGCTAAACGGTTTTGTTACAGAATTTGCAGTCGATCAGAGAAAGAGCTTCAGCGAAGCTGAACAATACTTTTTCAGAGGATATCGTGGTAAGTACCTAAGATCTCTAAACCTGTCCCTTAAGATGCTGCTATATGAAAAAGGAAGAATGGATTTAGTCTCACATGAATAAGTAAAGATAGTAATGTCACAAGAATTTGAAAGTGATTTAGACGACATTGGAAGAACACGTAGCAGAAAGAAGTATAAGGTAGGCCATAGATCTCCAATATTCGAGAACAGTTCAGACAGTATTCGACAACAGAGTCCTAGTACTACAGAAGAATCCGAGGAGGGTATACCTTACCATCCTTATACCCCGCAGAAACAGACCAGAACTCAGAATAACCCCGTAGGTACACCATCCAGTAGTTCACAGACAGTACCTAATCCCGCTACAACAACCTCACCTACACTGCTGAGTGGTAGTACCCCAATCAGTCAGAATCCACCACAGAGGAATAGAATGGGAGATGACATGAAGCTGCCTATCTTTAAAGGTACAGGAGCAGAAGACCCGGAACAGCATTGGTTCCTATGTGAATCCATGTGGACCATTAAAACGATCAACGATGATAACCTTAAACTTGTACAGTTGGTCACCACACTCAGAGATAGAGCCTTGACATGGTACATCAAGTACACTACATTACCCAAGACGCTTGCCCAAGTCAAGAACGCCATGATCAAAGAGTTTAAGAAACCTAAGTCTGAATCTCAGTGTATTACAGAGCTTAAGGATATTAAGCAGCTTCCATCAGAATCAGTATGGGACTTTGACTAGAAGTTCAAAGCCCTCATAGACCAAGTGAGCTTTGATTTTGCACTAGAGCAGCATAAGGAATGGTTTATTGTAGCACTGCTCCCTCATATCAGAATGCCACTAATGCAGCAGAAACTCACTACCCAAGATGAAGCGCTGGAGATGGAAATGAAACTAGAGGATTCACCTCTAGCGGAGACTACCACAGGCATGACAACCCTACAGAACCAGTTGGCCAACCTCACGTTACAGATACATGAACTAAAAAAAGGAAAAGAGGTTATGCAAGACAGATGGTGCATAAAGTGTAGATCACATGGCCATAGTAAATACAACTGTCCAGTCTTTGCAGACTATTTAGCATCAGGGGCCCCTAGCCCCTTACCAAGAACACAAGGGCCATGGTGTGAAATATGTAAAGCACATGGACACCCACCTCAGCAATGCCCATTGCTTCAGAAGTACATACAAACACCTAAGAACCTGTATTGTATTTTCTGTAAATCTGTCGGGCATGATCAACAGGACTGCCGAGCTTATGATCTCATGTCAAAGAGATAGCATGATGTGTACAGAGTCCAAGCCGACACACAGGGTCAAGCAGCAGGACCACCATCGGATCAGACTTATGGAGGCCATGGAGGAGGATTCAGAGGAAGAGGCCGAGGAGGAGGCTTTGGCCGAGGAGGGGGATTTGGCCAAGGCCGTGGACCAGTCACTTGTTATAACTGTGGAACTGTAGGACACTATGCTAGGGACTGTCAGAATGCTACTACTACTTGTAACTACTACAAATCCTATGATCATACCATTGAAGAATGTCCTATCCTGATCACTAGGATAAAATACCCTAAGCCAGCAGCACACCAGAACATCCAGCTTATTGCTACTGAACCGAAGGAACCAGAACCAAGCGTCAATATCGTGACTCGAAGCGGTGCTTCCACTAGTGGCACATCACAGGAGAACGGAAAGAATGCAAGTCAGGGGTGGGTACACAGAGCCCCTAGTAAAAAAACACCATTAGACTTACAAAAGAATAAAGAAACATTTCATGAAGCCAAGGATTTCTTTGATGAACCAACCCCATCAGGATCTCAAGTACCGCCATTTAGAGGCGTACCTCAGCAAACCTCCGGTGACAGGAGCCCTGAGCCAGCACAGCAGGCTACCACATCGGGAAGATGCGACGAGGAGGAATCGACAGGGAGTGTACAATCCTTCCTGCACAGCTGCATGAAATTCCTGAGAAATGACCAAGATGTCGGTGAGCTACAACGTATGATAGACCAGTGTCAGCAACCATCTCTTTCGGGCAGTGCACACCACGCTGTCCATAACATTACCAGACATGCAAGGACAGGAAGAGAGATGAAATTCACAGCGCAGATTGGTGAGTTTGAAATGGATGAGATTGTCTTAGACCTAGAATCAGAGGTCAATGTTCTAACTAAGCAGACATGGGAATAGATGGGTCACCCTCAGTTAGCTCTATCACCTATCCACCTAAGACTAGCTAATCAGCAGCGGGTGTCACCATTGGGTCGACTACCGCAGGTGCCAGTTGATATTGACGGAGTTCGTACTTTTGTGGACTTCGAGGTTATAGAAATCATTGGTGACAGTCAACCTTATCCAGCACTACTAAGCATTGATTGGGTGATCGCTAGCAAGGCTGTCATTGACCTAAAGAAAAGACAAATGACCTTTGAAGATGCGCAGATCCGGGTCATCGCACCATTGGACCCTCTCCAGGGCCCTAGATATGTTGAACCTATCAGAGCAGAAGAAGAGGCATATAACATCGATAATCTCTACCAGGTGACTGTAAACCAGAATGATTATATAAATCCCACCGCAGAAGGGCATATTAGTTGGCAATGCGACAGTTCATGCGCATTGGATTCGGATGTCGACTTAGAGAACTGGCAGAACAGACTGTATGAAGTCTCATCACGCAGATGTGCGTTTATAAGTAATTCGCTGCGATGGATAGGCGCAGAAATCAATGAGATCCCATCCTATCATGGTCTGACGGATATCCAGGATTTTTTGGAACAAATTGAGCAACAAATTCCTCAAGAGCAGAGGATCGCAGCTATGGACCTTGCAGTTCGAGCTACACCTGCAAGATGGTGGTATGCGCATAAAGAGAATATCGTATCATGGGATAACATAAAAATACTGATGGCCATCAGATTCTCTGACGACCTAGAGTATGTTCAGCAGAAGTACACAGGAGAAACTGACCCCAGGGTACACATTCAGACATGTCAACAGAACTGATTGGAAATTCCACAGGATGAATGGGTTCACAGATTCATTCACACATTGGACACAATTCCAAGGAATTGGTATACAGAGACCGAGCTGCGCAAGGGAACGACCACATGGTCACTTATGACAGAAAGTTTCCTGCTCACCTTCACATTTGAGTCAGAACATCCAAGCGTTGCCCAGGCCCTAGACATAATCAAGACAAAGATTTTCGAGGATCGCACTATCTCAGTACCAGTCCAACCTGAGTGGACCAGCCAGCTCAAAGAGGTGTTGGAATGCTATAATTTTGCATCAGAGCTAGAGGAGGCGGATGAAGATCCTCGCAATACTAACATTCCTGAATCAGAAGGCACTCGCGATGTGGAGGGACCACAGCTAGAGATTCCAGCAATAACTGAACCTGTTAAGATTAAAAAGGTTAATATTGGCACAGACGAAGAACCTAAGTTTGCCTCTATTGGAGACTATTGGAAAGATGAAACAGTCGAACAGATTTCAGATCTGCTACACGACTATCAGGACCTATTCCCCACCAAATTCACGGAGATGAAGGGAATAGTAGGAGACCTAGGAGTCATGAGGATACCATTGAAGGAGGATGCTAGACCAATAAAACAGCGCCCATATAGATTGAATCCGCGCTACAAAGAAAAAGTTAAGGACGAAATCGATAAAATGCTAGCAGCAGGCATCATTGAGCCAGTAGAGGAAAGCAAATGGGTTAGCCCTATGGTCGTGCAGGAGAAGAAAACAAAAGGAAACATTAGAATCTGTGTTGATCTGCGAAAACTCAACGATGCATCACTTCATGATCCATTTCCAACACCGTTCACTGATGAAGTATTAGACAACGTGGGAGGACAGGAGGTCTACTCCTTCACTGATGGCTTTTCAGGCTACCACCAGATCAGAATACATCCAGAAGATCGCTCTAAGAACACCTTTGCAACAGAATGGGGCTCGTTCTAGTATATGGTAATGCCCTTTGGTCTTAAGAATGCCCCAGCTATATTTTCTAGAGTAGTAGTTGCTATATTTAAAGAATACATTCATAAATTCTTAGAAGTATATTTTGATGATTGGAATGTATTTGGGCTACTTGATAAGCACATAGGAGATCTCAGACTGATGTTAGAGAAATGTAGGCAGTACCAGATCTCCCTAAACTTGAAGAAATGTATATTTTGTGCACCATTTGGTATTTTGTTGGGCCACATTGTGTGTAGACAGGGCTTGATGGTAGATCCCGCGAAGATTGCCATCATTGTGAACCTCCCAGCACCGATCTCCGTCAAGAAACTGAGGACAGTACTTGGTCATACTGGGTACTACAGAAAGTTCATCAAGGGATACGCAAAGATTACAGCACCAATGGAGAAATTGCTAAAGAAAGATGTAAAATTCCTATGGAACGAGGAATGCCAGCAGAGTCTAGACATCCTTAAACAGAATATGGTTATAGCACCCATCCTAGTATTTCCAGACTGGACTAAGCCTTTCCATGTACATGTCGATGCATCCGGCATCGCATTAGGAATCGTCTTGATCATCCCATCGCCTATTCCAGCAGAAAGCTATCGACAACAGAAAAGAACTACACCACAACAGAAAGGGAGGGCTTAGCTATGGTATATGCGCTCCAGAAGTTCAGGCACTATCTATTAGGCGCATCATTCAAAATGTTTACTGACCATTCCGCATTGAAGTACCTAGTCAATAAACCAGTGTTAGGGGGGAGAATCTGCAGATGGTTACTCCTCTTCCAGGAGTAGGATTTTGAAATCATTGTGAAACCAGGGAGACTGAATGCGGGACCTGATCATCTATCATGAATAGAATCAGGAGAAGAACCAAGTAACCTTGAAGACAATCTGCCCGATGCACAGTTATTCTCAATCCAGATTGCAGATGACTACTATACTGACATTATTCAATTCCTCACTACAGGAATAGCACCTGATGGGTTTACTAAGCAGCAAAAGAAACAGTTGGTTGTAAAGGCAGCAGAATTTACCCTCATCGCAGGATGCCTATACAAATTAGGCCCGGAATTTACCCTCATCGCAGGATGCCTATAGAATTTACCCTCATCGCAGATGTGTAATGCCGCATGAAAAAGACGTTATTATTAGAGAGGCACATTCAGGAACCGCAGGAGGTCATTTCGCTGGAAAGCCGACTGCGCAGAAAATCCTGGAGGCAGGATTATGGTGGCCTACACTGCATAAAGACACCAAGGACTTTTGTAGATGCTGTGATATCTACTAGAAGGTAGGAAAACCCTCGCGACACGATGAAATGCCGCTGCGACCGCAGGTCACGCTGCGCGCATTTGACAAATGGGCAATAGATTTTGTGGGTCCTATCAACCCACCGGGAAAGCGCACGGGTGCAAGATATATTATCACTGGAACAGAGTACCTCACCAGATGGGCAGAGGCCAAGGCAGTAAGAAATTGCGATGCTGCTACAGCTGCACAGTTCCTATTTGAAAATATCATTAGCAGATTCGGATGCCCAGTAATTTTGATGAGTGATCAAGGCACACACTTCTTGAATAGCACTATTGAGGCATTGACAGAAGAATTCCAGATTCAGCACTATAAGAACACTCCCTACCATCCACAAGCTAATGGTACGGTCGAGGCCTTCAATAAGATTTTAGAAAATGCTCTTACGAAGATCTGCAATAACCAAAGGAATGACTGGGATCTCAGAGTTAACGTTGTGCTGTGGGCATACAGAACCACATGCAAGAAACTTACGGGACACACACCTTTCAGCTTGGTATATGGACAGCAGGCTGTTATGCCTATGGAGTATATTCTTCCTAGTTTAAGAGTCGCTCAGATTACCGGGATGACTGATATAGCCACGGTAGAGGAATGGTTAGCACAGCTGCTGACCTTGGAAGAAGACAGATTCATCGCTGGATTCCATCAGACAGTGCAGAAAGCATGAGAAAAATCCTGGCATGATAGACACATTAAGAATAAGACTTTCCAGATCGGAGACCTAGTGCTCCTGTATGACAGCAAATTCCTGAAGTTTCCAGGGAAGTTCAGAACACATTGGCTGGGGCCATATCAGATACAACAAGTCACAGAAGGAGGTGCTGTTCAACTCAGTCAGTTGAACGGGGAGCTTCTTCCCACATGGATTAATGGCAGTAGGCTTAAGATCTACAGTGACAACCTCCCCACCTCTGCATCCTAGCATGAATAGTTTATAGAGGTGCAGATTCCCAGTGTAGTTGAAAGGAGGCATCGCACCGCGAACTAGTCTACACCGGAAGATAGCCTAGTCAGGAGGAATCGCAACAGCGCGATTCAAAAAAAAATAAAAATAAAAATTCTGACATCGTTTGGTTGCGCAGGTGACAAGGAGATTACATCGCAGCAATGCGACGTTTCACCGTGCCACGTGTCCAGTTTGGAAACTAACAGTGGACCGTCAAGTCACGGTCTGACAGGCAGTTAATGAGGAAATGATTGGTATCCCTTACCGTAGATTTGGCGGCAGGCCTCATTAAGTTTCTAGATTTGGCAAAATCTTTGACAAGACCGGCACCTGAGCATGCACAATTCGAGCAGCACGTGAGCAGATTTCCGCATTGATTGAGGATCGGAATGGCGGGCATGGTCTCATCCAGGCAATAATTAAATCCGATGGGTTTTACCGGGATGACCGCTCCATCCGGGAGCGTTGACTCATCATAAATATAGGAACTACCCAGGTATGGGAGTCACATTCGCAAACATCCGAGAGCCATATAGAGCAGTCCTGAGTATCCCCTATGCAGTATTAGCCAATCCAGTTACAGAGTACAGTGACTCCCAGAGCTAGAAGCCATTGCACGCCCAGTAGATTCAGCCAAGTGGGTTCTGCCCAAGGACGAACCCTTAGAAGCAAATTTGGACAGAACGTACTGGCTGTGTGGTTGCCATGACGACGCCACCCAAGGTTGTGAAATTAGAAGCACTGAAAATCAAAAAGCCCCCCTGGAGGAAGAGCCCAGTACGGGATGCCGAGGGTGTCATCAAAAGCTCTGCCCAAGAGAAGAAGAAAGACGAGCCGACCACTGAAGATAAGAAAGCAGAGCGGAAGAATGGTGAGAAGAAATCTCCCGTCGGGAAGAAATTAAAAATCAGAAAAAGAAAGCAACGGGAGAAAATCGCTGACCTATTTGATCAGCTAACCGAAGAACAAAAGATTCCTAAGGTAAAGAAACAACATATCGTTGTCATAGATCAGAGGCAGCGTGCATGCTTGGAGAGGGTTGCTGAGCAAGAAAAGGCAAAACAGAACCCCGAGGATCCAAGGCAGCATATGGACCTGGACCACTTCGAAGAGAAGAGAAGTGGACGAGGAATGCAAATCCAGTGGAGGGGAGACTTCCAGAATGAGGACAAAGGCTTGTTCGCGGAACGAAACTCATGGTTTGCATTCCCCCCATATGCCAGGCTCCAGTCTGAATGAAATGTTTGAGAAGGCTGGCAGACACATATTTCCCTTGTGATAAAAGTTCTAACCTACAGAAAGAGGAAAGGATATCTGTGGTGCACTTCTCAAACACTAGAGCGTTCTCAGAGGAGAACTGGAAAAGGCGGCGAAACCGTCACTATGGGAAGACAGGATAAGAGAGCCCAGCGAACTAAGTTACTGAAACTCCAGAGAGAGCGTGCCAAGGTAATGAAGAATGAAGTTGCAGAACTTCGGGGTAAGTTATAGAAAACTTCGCAGGAGGCGAAGGAGAAGCTACAACAGGAGACACCTGCTGGTAGTGGCTCGGGGGCGAGCCACAAGTGAGTGTTAGGGGACTGTTGGAGTAGGGTCCCGCAGCTACAGAGGAAGCTGCTAGTTTAGCGAAAAGGTAAAGTTTTGGTGGAAAGAGGAGAAGGCAAGGCTACGACGCTGTAGTGCGTTTCCAGCTATAAAGCAGAGCCGAAAACATTGACTTTTGAGATAGAAAAGTATATAAGGCAACGGTACCTGAGCGGTCGAGAGAAGAAAGCTCAACCACTGCATTGAAGGCAGCGGTGGAAGATAGGAGGGCTCAGCGACCCTCATAAAGAAGAAGGAGCAACGAGGCTCAAGCATTGAAGACAAAGGCCAGATTAAGAGAAGTGAAGCGGTGCATAGTACCCATGATCAGCGCCGGGAAGCATGGAAGACTGCAGAAAGCTGCAGTGTGACGGGAAGCGGCTACCTCAAGGACAGAGAGGACCGACTGTCACTAATTAGGGTATGGGTTTACTGTTGGGACAGGCCCACAGTGTTGTAATGGCACGACCTTCGGGCTGCCTATAAAAGCTTGCATTTTGTATTGTAAAAGGGTTGGTTCAGAGGTTGATTCCTTAGTTGATTAGTTGAATACTTTTGAAGTGGATTCAGGAGTCAGTCAGACAGACAGTGTTGTAACGATCCAGACACCTAGCTTGTCTGTGAGTCATTTGAGTCTGTATGCAACCATCCAGAGAGAGAACAGAGAGGGAAGGATATATTGTAAGAAAGGTAGTATAGAGATAGGAAAAGGCCAGATATCTAGAGGAGATCTCGCGCTGCATATGCAGTGCAACAGACTGTGCCAACTTCCCTCAAGGTAGATAATAGAATCACAGTTTGGCGGACGTAACTCCCATCCTGGGGGTGAACCACGTTAAATCCGCGTGTTGTGTGTTGTATGAATGTGATTGCATTTGTTTACTGTTACTGGTTATTATGCTTATGATATTAGTTGCAGTCAATGAATGTATGTATTGCTCAGCTTACAGTAGTACTTGGGGATTAAAGTAAATGAAATATTTCAGTAAGTCACCTAAAGGCTCCCTTATATTGTTTCTAAATGACTGTTTAATCGGAATATAACTTCCTGGAGGTCGAACTTCGCCCGTCGACACAGCCCGTGTTAGAGCGCAAGTCGTGGAGGTAGAATATCGCAGAGAGGCGATATCGCACCGGCAGAGGAGCTGCAGTGCGTGATACCGCGAGCCGAGGGTCTGGCGCTGAGAAGGGGTTGTGTGTGTCCTGCGGTGCGCAGCGATGCGATAAGGAAGGAGATATTGTGAGAAGGTAGAAGGAGTGAGACGAGGGAAGAACCTGTGCGGTGCGCGTGAGGGTAGAGAAGCTATGGAGAGAAGGACTGTGCGACGGAGAGAGTGAGCGACGCACCCACCCAGTAGGAGATCCCGCAGCCTGAAGAGCTACGCAACACCAGTAGGACTGCCGCAGAACCTGGTCCAAGACACTTGAGTCTTGGCCAACCCATTAGATTCACTTCGGGTGAGACTTCAGGCTGCTTTGCGGCCTGTCGCCGAAAGGGCCAGTGGATTAGGGGTGTTGTTGATTGATTACAGTAAACCCGGGTCTGCCCATGCAATCAACAGTATCTTTCTAAGATGGATGGATGGACAAAAGAAGAGGATGCCAAGTTGAAAGAGGCAGTTTCTCTTCACGGATATTGCTGAGCCAAGGTTGCTCTGTTTGTGCCTCCTCGAACTGATAGTCAGTGCAGGCAGAGGTGGACAGTTTTACATCCAAAAGAATTGGCTGCTGCTCAAAAGGCTGGAAAAATACGGAAAGCAGCTCTGATATCCAATTTTGTTGGCCAAAATAAGTCAGAGCAGGGTGCAGAAAAGAGGGTAAGGAGAAAGAGGACAAAATCAGTAGGTGTCCAAAAACCTCGTAACTTGGATATAGATGATAGAAGGATAAACAATGAGTTTGGGACATTGGCTTCTCTTGAAAATCAGAATCATGGACTTGCAAGTGAAAACAATAACAGTAACAAGTTCAAGTCATTTTTAGGGATCGCAGGCCAAACTGAAGAAATATCACCACTTGTTGGAGATCAATATGGGGAAGTTCCTGTTCTTTGTAATTCATCAGACAAAAAGGTAATTGGTAAGCGGATGAAATTACGTGACAAAGCCAGACTTGTCAACCAGAAATTGGGTCATCCTGAAATGCAATTTACGCCAACTATTCATTTGCTTATAGATCTCTTAGTAATTGAACTTTATGAATGGGACGCACCAACACCCACCCTATGGAGGGAGTATATTCACCACATAAATTCTGGAACATCATATATATCAAAACTTGATGAGTTTGAAGCATTTTTAGATGCTATACGAAAATATCCAGTATTGAATATGGGCTCATCAAATGCAACTGACAAATCGTAGAAAGGTATGTTACTTCTAGTAGATGACCTGCCTACCCCAAATGGTTGGGAAGCTTGCCAAAAACTCTGTCAGGGTCTTAGAACCCTTGCATTGTTTGCACAATTTCCAAAAATTGTATCGATTACTGAATTCACTGAAGCTGAAGATCGAGGGGTACCTGGACGAATGATCCAAGAATTGGAGTTAGCTCTTGAGAATGGAGGTGCTACAAAGATAGTTTTCAATCCTCTTACATCAAAAAGCATCACGAAGACACTCACAAAAATATGGACAGCAGAATATCACTCTCTGCCTCCAGAATGGCTAAGTTATATATCTGAAAGTAGTGAAGGTGATCTTAGGCATGCAATCAATTCTTTACAGTTCTACTGCCTCAGCCAAGCATCTGACACTTGGGACCACGGTAGCTTTGAATATCCTGGACTTCCTAGAGAAAAATCTAAGAAACATAAGCAGAAGAAAGTTGCTCAATCATCTATTTTATCTTCTAGCTTCCCAGAATTGACAGACAATGTAAAGTCCAGCATGGGACGTGATGGAATTCTCTCTTTATTTCATGCTCTTGGAAAAGTTTTACACAACAAGAGACATACAGACCAGATTACAGATTCAGGACAAGGTAGTATTGTTCTTGAGGAGAAATTTGTGAGATATCCATTGAAGATGGGGGTTCCAGAAATTGTTCTTTCTCAGAAGGTCTCTGGTGATGGTACCGTACAGTGAAGTGTTTTGAGTAGAGGGTGCTGCAGATCTCCTAGGATAATTTGGGACCCTGGGATCATCCCCGGATTCAGTTGGTTCAGTTGATTGATTGTGGGTTTGTGTTGGCATTGCTTGAGGACAAGCAATCTTTGGCAAGGGAGGACTGTAATATTCCCAAAAGTGACATGCATGCAAACCCTAAAAATGACATGCATACAAACCCTAAAAGTGACATGCATGCAAACCCTAAAAATGACATGCATGCAAACCCTAAAAATGACATGCATGCAAACCCTAAAAGTGACATGCATGCAAACCCTAAAAATGACATGCATGAAAACCCTAAAAGTGAGATGCATGCGAACCCTAAAAATGACATGCATGCCATCCCAACATTATTTTAATGATGCATGCACTATTTAAGTCTCCCTCTGCATGCATGCAAGTCAACGACAAATTAGAAGATAAAGTGACATGCATGCAAGTCAACGGAAAATTAGAAGATAAAGTGACCTAATTAGGTCAAAAGATTAGGTTTTTGCGCAGTTGAACTTTATAAATAGAGGAGAAAGCAAGAGGAGACTTCACTTTTGATTATTATTATTTTGGGAGCTCTTGGATAGCAGCACAGTAGTTGGGGTTGGAGACGGAGTCTTCAGCTAACAAGATTTCGGTAGTGAAACATCTGTCCTAGTCTTATTCCGGGTAAGCCATACAGGTTCACCACTTGTTCTTCATTCATTCATTAGTTATCTAGTACATGGTATAGATCATTGCAGGGACATGGGTACAACCGTAAGAGGGGGTTTTCAGCCAGAAATCCCTAATCAGCTGTTGGGCCTTCAGATCTCAGTTTCCTTCCGAAACTCAGGCATCATTCTCATTATCAGCGAGAATATTAGTGGTAAGTGTTAATTTATCTCTGCAAACCTCTAACCCTAATTCAGCTATATTTTAGGGCATTTTTGCATGGCGAGTTTGCATGCATAGTTATTTTGAAAATTTGTATGAGGTTGAGTGTGCGAGTCAGCACTATCATAGAACATTAGAGAATATCAGTATTTGGGATATTTCAGGTAGACATGTGATTTTCCATGAGGAAGTTGTGTTTCCTTAAACATGAAAGCTTTCAAAGGAAGATGAAGAACCTCTTTCTGAGATCCCAGAATCAAAAGTTCAGAGGGAGGAAGAGGAATTTGAGAATCAAATTCTGGATGTATTTGAGGAACCTGAAAGTCCACCAGAAGAACTGCTTGAAGTTCCTCCTTCCAAAAGGAGACCTGCCTGTTACCGAGAAATGATAGTAGAAGCTGAGAAGCATAAAGCTCCTCTTGGGACTTCCAGAGAAAGCATAAGGCCACAAAAGTACTCAGGTCTTATGAGCCAGCTCATCGTTGTTGAACCTTCCACATACAAAGAAGCAGCAAGTCAACAGGTATGAGATGATGCCATGATTGAAGAGTACAGTTCAATCATGAAGAATGATGTGTGGGAAGTTGTTCCCAGATCGAGAGGAAATTCGATGGTAACATCTGGATGGATTTAGAAAATCAAGCATGCTGCTAATGGCAGCATTGAGAACTACAAAACCAGATTTGTAGCTCGTGGCTTTACTAAAAAAGAAGGCATAGACTATGATGAGACTTTTGATCCTGTCGCCAGGTATACTACTATCAGAACCCTCATTTCTCTTGCTGTAGTATTCGAATGGAAGTTACATCAGATGAATGTAAAGATAGTGTTCCTCAATGGCAAGATTGATGAGGAAGTATACATTGAATAACCTGAAGGCTTTGTGTCTCATGGGAATAAGACCCATGTGTGTAAACTAAAGAAATACTTGTATGGACTCAAACAGGCTCTGAGAGTCTAGCATGCGAGGATGGATGGATTCCTCTACAGCTTGGGGTTTTCCAAAAGTACTGCTGACTCCAATCTGTATTTTAAGGTTGTTCATAATCATATCTTTATCCTTTTCCTATATGTGGATGACTTATTCCTTACATGTGAGGAACAACTAATAGCAGAGTGTAAGAGGGAGCTCACCTCTGAATTTAAAATGAAGGAACTTGGTCTGATGCATTATTTTCTTGGCTTAGAGGTATGGAAAAAGCTAGGTGAGATCTTCCTGACACAAGGGAAGTATGCAGTGGACATCTTGTAGAGATTTGGGATGCAAGACTGCAAGTCCATGAGTGTACACATGACTACCAACTTGAAAAAGTTGCGAGACTCAGCTACCAGTTCACAAGGTGTGGACTTTACTCTATATAGATAGCTCATTGGATGCTTGATGTATCTCGCACACACAAGACCAAATATCTGTTATACTGTGAATGCTCTGAGTTCATTCATGTCCGATTCGAAGCACATACATTGGGTAGTTTCCAAACATGTACTCATATATGTGCGAGGTACTATCACTTATGGGCTCAGGTATACTTCCGTAGTGGAGTATTGTTAGCAAGATATGCTGATTCAGAATGGGTTGGAAGTGCAGTAGACTGAAAAAGCTCCTCTGGTTACTGCTTCAGTATGGGATCTGTAATGATCTCTCGGTCCAACATGATACAGGGTTCCATAGCTCAGAGTACAGTTGAGGCAGAATATATTGTTTAAAGTGATGCCTGCAAGGAAGCAATTTGGCTCAGGAAACTTCTATCTAATCTATTTGGTGGAAAGCTTGACTCAACGATCATCCATTGCGCTAATCAGAGTTGCATTAAGCTTTCAGAGAACCCATTGTTTCATGACAGATCGAAACACATTGAAATGAAGTATCATTTCATTAGAGACCTAGTACAGAGACACACTCTGAAGTTGTAGTACATTCATACAGATGAATAGATCGCAGATATCCTAACCAAGCCTCTGACAACAGCAAAGTTCGTGTACCTTCGTGACAAGATTAGCATGGCAAAGAACACCCCTCTCACTGAAAGGGAGTGTTGATTTTTTCTGAGTAGCATCGGGAGGCATTCTCTTACGAGAATGGGGACAACTAGTCAAGGACCGCGATGTGGAACTAGTCTAGCACTAGGGGAAGTCATCCTTGAGCTGAGTAGCCATTCTGTTAAATGGGGACATTTGGTCAAGGAACAGTATGTGGAACCAGTCCAGCACTGGGGGAACTCAACCTTATGTTGAGTAGCCATTTTGTTGAATGGGGACATCTGGTCAAGGACTAGGATGTGGAACCAGTCCAGCACTGGGGGAACTCAACCTTGTGTTGAGTAGCCATTCTGTTGAATGGATACATCTGGTCTAGGACTAGGATGTGGAACCAGTCCAACACTGGGTGACTCAGCTTAGAGCTAAGTGGCCATTCTTTGAATGGAGGCACCTGGTCAGTTACGAGGAAAACCACTAAGGAGTCAAAGTGAAAGTGCAAAAATACCTTTAGTACCACTAAAGGTAAAAGTAAAAAAAAGATAAAAGAATAAAATAATATTATTTTGTTTTTTTGAGTTTTGGTACACTTATAGGTGATTCAAAGGCTATAAAAGAAGATCAAATCCATTTCATTATTACACACACTTTCTCATCATCATCTTACAATTGCTCGAGGAATATTTTTGCTGGTCTTAAGGAGAAGAACTATTCTTGTGTTTTCCCCTAGCATGGAGGATTCTAGCTAGGGCACTCAACCTTGCAACAAAAAACCCTAAAATAGTTAGGGTATCTTCATACTAACGCTAAACTAGTGTTTCACCCATGATGAACATCAACAACATTTTTTTCTCTCTCTTCACGTGTTAGGGCATCTCCAAACCCTCATGGGAAACATCATCCTCCACGGGAAGCCTCGGTCTCTTCACGGGCAGGCTTAGGGAAACTGCCTAAGGTTGTATCTCTTCTCCGGACAGCTCCCTCTGCCGTCTGTCACCTACACCAAGCCCTAGCAGGGCTTGGGTAGCTTACCAACTCCCTCGGGAGCTACATTCTAACTACTACATACTTCGGACAGGCTTCTAGCCTGGCAAACAAAGTCATGGGCATGAAGACAAACGCATGGGAAGGCAGCTACAGGGCTCAGGAAATAAACCATATACCCAAGTAGCAACAACACCAGATTCGGGTAGCCTCCGTATAGAAGGTACGGATCCATACAATTTTAGACAACAGTTTGAGAAGGAAAGTATGTATCTGGGCAGTCTTGCCAAGAAGAAATCTAAGATTTTTGGGCAGCTGAGAAAATTAGGGCAGAAAGCCCTAATTTGGTTTTATTGTGAAATTCATCATTTGTGGATTTTTATCTGTGGTACAAACCCATTAGGGTTTGAGAATTTTTGAAGACTCATTCATCTCATTTTAGGAGATGAATTACTATTGCTTTTGGGGTTTTTGTCCTTTACAGGTTTCCCCATGAAAAAATACTATGTTTAGTGTGTGATGTTGTTGATGTTTCTACTACACTTGTCATTTGTTATCTTACAGTCTGCAAAATTTTAAAGAATTCATGCTAATGCTAAAATTCAACAATATCTCTCCCTATTCTTTATCTATTTGGGGGCTGCATTTTCCTTTCACATAAAAAACCCTAAGTTAAAACCCTCATCTGTTAGTTTAGTAGGTTCTAGTTTGCGGCGAGCTTTGAAACTTAAAACTCACTTTGGAATAAATATAAAACCCCTAAGTATAAAATTTCATGATCATTGGACCCCATTTGCTCATACAACACACTGGTCTACCTCTTAGGGAGAGACGCCCTCCCTAGGGGAAATGGGTATCTTCTTTTCCGCAAACTAGGTATTGCTAGTTTCACCTCTAATTGTCTAATTTGACACCTAGAAATCAATCCAAGTGTCTAATTTTTCTTAATTTCACCATTTACCCCATAGATCCAATTTCCATGCTTAAAACCCTAGGGTAAATTGGGGCTTTTTACATAGGCACTCTTTCTCTCTTAGTAATTGCCTAAAACTTTAATTAACTTTCATACTAAGAAATTTAATCAAGATTTCATAGGTTATTTATTTTCCTTACTCATTTTTAGGGTTATCTCTGTTATAGGGATGCCCACTGGGCTTAATTCATAATTTGGCCCAAAGTATTGGTATCCTTGATTGGCATGACATCAGATTTCTTTTAGAGGTTTTGGATATTGTAGGTTGCGACTTTAGTTTCCTTTCCTCTCTGTTATACTGGATAGGATCACCTTATGGGGAAACTACACGATTCATGATAACAAGACTTTCAATAACATTCTAAAATGTTTAAAACCCTAATCCTAATAGGGAATCGAGGCATGCAAAAAGCCCTAAAATTAACCCTAGACGACAATTGGGCTATGTTAACTACGGGGATGTAAGGATAAAAGGGGGTTCCATTCTTATGATGTTATTGTATTGTTTCATAGTTGAGAAACAATATGGGAGTGGATATTAGAGTAGAGCAAAGGAAGGAGGAGATCCTATAGTATCCATTCTAGCTGCAGAGTCATAGGTAACTCCATAAAGAGTACCATTTCCTTTGTATTTGCATACTATATAAGAAAACGAGACATATTCCTCGTTTATGGGTTGTTCTTTTCCCATAGTGGGTTTTCCTAGGGTATATCTTGTGTTATTGTGTGGATTGTGTATTTTTTTCTCTAGTTATTCTTGTTTTACTTCTAGTTTATTTAGCAATTAGTGGAAATAACACTTCACTTTCCACTGCTTTAAATCTCCTATTGCACTTTTATTAACAATCATCACCTTATTACTTATTGGAGATATGTTTATTAAGCCTAACTTGTAGTTGTAGTGGCCTTTAAATTATATTCATTGTACACCCTTACTAGTCGGTTGTGGACCTCATTTGTGTTAGTGGACCTTATTAGTGTTAGTGGGCACCCACTAACAAAAATGAGGTCCACAACCGACTAATAAGGGTGTACAATGGATATAATTTAAATGCTATTAGGGTCATCAACCAAGCCTAGCCATCCTTGGGTTCAAAGTGTTCATACCAAGGTTTTATGTAAGCAAAGGCTCATGTACTCCTTCATACTATAATAATAAAAAATTCAGTAGACCACTTCTTAGTAACAAATTTACAATTTACCATGGCACAATAAGGACTCCACTTTATAGCCTATTGTTTCCTAGGTGTTGACATTTTTCTCTTGATTTCATCATCAAAAGAGAAATTTATATCAAATTCCACTAAGGACTTGTCACCTATGCTTTAATTTCATTTTCATCGAGTCTTTAATGCAAATATGAAAGTTCACTTTCTTCTGAGAAGGTTCATTCTACACTTCAAGACCTTTCCAATGGTCCAAGAATCATGTCAAACGGAGTCTGTATGAAGAAGTTATGGCTCCATCAATTTGACCTATCTAGTTGACCACCATGGTACCGAGTGGATTCCACATCAACTCTCATTTCTCATACATGTGGATATAGCCACGTGTGGAATTTCAAGATTATTCAAGAAGATCCAAAACCCTAACCCTAATAAGGAATTAAGGTATAAAATAACCCAAAAATTAACCCTAGACAACTATTGGGCTAGGCTAAATACCAGATCGTTGGGAGAAGAAGGGGTTCCATTCCTATGATGTTATTGTATTGTTCCATAGTTGAGAAACAAAATGTGATGGATATTAAAGAAAAATGGAAGGAGGAAACCCTGTAGTAGCCATTCTATCCGCAAATTCATTGGTAACTACATAGAGAGTACCATTTCTTTTGTATTTGCATAAGATATAAAAGAGCAAGACATCATCCTCATTTCTAAAATCCCATAGTGGGTTTTCCCAAGGTATATGTTGTGCTATTGTGTGGATTGTGTATTTGTTTGCTTTGGTTATTCTTGTTTCACTTCCATTTTATGTAGCATTCAGTGGAAATAAGCTAATAAAAATAACTAAGTTGTAAGATCCATTGTGACGAATTGTTCCAGTGGAATATCCTTGATAGTTTATGTATCACTGATCCTGTGTTTCTCACACTCAATGTCTAATTAAGTACTTCATTATTTTTATTTTTATTCACCTTCACTTGCCATTACTTCAAATCTCATGTGGTTCTTTTATTATCACTCATCACCTTATTACTTGTTGGAGATATGCTGACTAAGTCTAACTTGTAGCTCTAGTGGCCTTAAATGCCATTCATTGTATACTCGGACTAGTCATTTGTGGACCACATTAGTGTTAGTGGGCGCCCACTAACACTAATGTGGTCCACAACTGACTAGTAAGGGTGTACAACGATTGGAATTTAAAGGTTGCCAGGGCCATCAGCCATGCCTAACCAACACTGGAGTTAAAGTGTTCATACCAAAAGTTGTATGCAATCAAAGGCTCATGTACTCATTCATACTTCAATAAAAAAATTCATTAGACCACTTCTTAGTAAAAAATTACAATTTGACATTACAACCTATCGTTTCCCAGGTGTCATCATTTTCTCATGATATCTTTATCATAAGAGAAATCTATATCAAATTACCCAAGTACGTGTGACCTATGCTCTATTGACATTTCATTTGGATTGGACCATTAATGCAATTATGAAAATTCACCTTTTTCTAATAAGGTTGCTTCATCCTTCTACACTCCAAGACCTTTCCAACAATCCAAGGATTGAAAAAAATTATGCCCCCACAAGTTGACCTATCTAGTTGACCACCATTGTACCAAGTAGATTCCACATCAAATCTAATTTCTCACACATGTGGAGCTAGTCAGTCCCCTGTCAACTTTGAAGAATATTCTAGAAAGTATAAATCCCTAACCCTAATAAAAAATTGAGGGATACAAAAAAAATTAAAATTAACCCTAGATGACTATTGGGTTATGTCTAATACTAGGTCATTAGGAGAAGAAATCGTTCCATTCTTATGATGTTATTATATTGTTCCATTGTTGAGCAACATCATGGGAGTGGATATTAGAGTAGAACAAAAGAAGGAGTTGATCTTTTAGTATCCATTTTGGCTGCAAAGTCATATCTAACTCCCTAGAGAGTACCATTTTCTTTGTATTTGCATACTATATAAAAGAGTAAGGCACTCCTCATTTTCGGTTGGGTTTTTTCCCATATTGGGTTTTCCCAAGGTACATCTTCTGTTATTGTGTGGATTGCATGTTTCTTTTCTCTAGTTATTCTTGTTTCAATTCTAGTTTATTAAGCAATCAGTGGAAAATAGCTAATAAAAAGATCTAAGTTGTAAGACCCATTGTGACAAACCGATCTAGTCGATTATCCACGACAATTTGAGGATCAATGAGCCCATGTTTCTCACTCCCCATGCTTGATTTTGTACTTCATTATTTTTATTTTTATTAAGCTTCAGTTGCCATTGCTTCAAATATCCTATGGATCTTTTATTTACACTCATTTCCTTAATACTAGTTGGAGATACATTGACTAAGCCTACCTCGTAGCTCTAGTGGCCTTTAAATGCCGTTCATTAAACACTCTTACTAGTCGATTGTGGACCACATTAGTGTTAGTAAGTGCCCAATAACACTAATGTGGTCCACAACCGACCAGTAAGAATGTACAATGAATGGAATTCAAATCCCACTAGGGCCATCTGACATCAACACAACCTATAGCTAACACTAGGGTCAAATTGTTCATACCAAGGCTGTCTGTAAGCAAAGGCTCATGTGCTCATTCATAATCCTATTAAAAAAATTCATTAGACTGCTTCTTAATAAAAAAATACACTTTTCCATGCCACAACAAAGACTCCACTTTACAACCTATCATTTTCTATGTGTCGGCATTTTGCTATTGATTTCATTTCGACATTTTGGCACTTGTGACCTATGCTTTGTTGAAATTTCATTTGGATCAGTCCATTAATGCAAATCTAAAAATTTGCTTTTCTTTGAGAAGGTTCCTTCTACACTCCAAGACCTTTCCAATGGTCCAAGAAATTCCTCAAACGTAGTCCATATGAAGTTATGCCTCCCACAAGTTGACCTATCCAATTGACCACCACGGTACAAAGTGGATTCCACATCACCTCTCATTTCTCACACATGTGGAGCTAGTAACATGTGGACTATCAAGAATATTCTAGGTCCAAAACCCTAACTCTAATAAAAAAATCTAAGTATGCAAAAAACCCTAGAATTAACCCTAGATGCCTATGATGTTATTGTATTGTTCCATTGCTGATTAACAACACAAGAGTGGGTATTAGAGCATAACAGAGGATGGAGGAGATCTTGTAGGAGCCATTCTAGCCACAGAGTCATAGTTAACTTCATAGAGAGTACCATTTCCTTTGTATTTGCATACTATAAAAAAGAGTAAGACATAGTCCTCATTTTTGGTTGGGTTATTCCACATAGTGGGTTTTCATAGGGTATATCCTATGTTATTGTGTGGATTGTGTATTTATTTGCTCTAATTATTCTTATTTCGGTTCCAGTTTATTTAGCAATTAGTGGAAATAAGCTAACAAAAAGAACTAAGTTGTAATATCCATTTTGACGAACTATTCCATTGGAATATCCACAACAGTTTACGGATTAGTGAGCCCATGTTTCTCGCTCCCCATGCTTGATTTTGTACTTCATTATTTTTCCTTTTATTAAACTTCACTTGTCATTGCTTCAAATCTCGTTTGGTGCCTTTTTTAACACGCATCAGCTTATTGCTTGTTGGAGATATGTTGACTAAGCCTAACTTGTAGCTTTGGTGGCCTTTAAATGCCATTCATTGTACACTCTCACTGGTCGATTGTGAACCACATTAGTGTTAGTGGGAGCCCACTAACACTAATGTGGCCCACAATTGATCAGTAAGGGTGTACAATGAATGGAATTTAAAGGTCACTAAGGTCATCAACCAAGCCTAGCCAACAAAGACTCTACTTTTCAATTCTAGTGCATGTCTATACTGTAATAAATTGAAATGCATATATTGTTAATTGACACAAAGGTTACTTCAGTTGATTTCATGATATCTATCTTACTTCTAGGACCTTTAGAAAGGGTAAAATCCTAGAGGTGATCAAGCAAAGTCTGCAAGACAATAGAGTTTGGCATATGCAAAATCCAAAATATGTCTTCAAGTTTCTTGAGAAAGAAATGGTTAGACAAGTGAATTCCATATTATGGTCCTTTTATCGAAACAGAGATCAAGCAATTATAGTGAAATTTCATCCTCTTAAGGAACATAGTGGTTGTGGCAACCAAATGCTAGATTTAAATTGCATTTTCAATTAATGATAGTTTGCAAAAGTGCTGCACAATTTCTGCAGCACTTTAACATGCCTTATTTATCGAAGGCATGTTATTTTAAAACAGTTCAGAAATTGTGCATCACTTTATTTATAATATAAATAACAAAAGTTGAGAATTTAGTGTACAATCATTTACTTTAAATTGAATCATTAATAGTAAAAATACCCCAATATATCATACCAATTTCATCTTGAAAGCGGCCCATTAATATAACATTTGATAAGTAGTAAAGTTTATATGTGTTTTATGCATTTTTTATAGGGTTGTTTATTATTATTAATGTTATATGTATATGTATATGAAATAAATAAAGTTGGATACACCATAAATTTTAGTTTGGCCAAGGAAATAATAGTTTGGCCAAGGAAATGTATGTATGTGAACAATAAAATTAGATACTCCATAAAATAACCTTTAGAAGTTCTTACTATGACTATTAAATCTTTGGTACATTTTTGTATTAATTTTTTATTGGGAAAATGTATATATATATATATGAAAAAGAAATACATTATGGATACACCGTAAACAAGTGCCGCTTAGTTTAAAGATAACTAAAATGCATCTCAAAAGAATATAGACAATATAATGTGGAGATAGTTCTATGGTTGAGGAGTTCAAGATATGAAGAAATGAGAAGAGATTGAACGGATAAGTTATTAAACTATTGAAATTATATGTTGTGTTATTTATTAGGATTGCTATATAAATGGATTTTGAGTGACTTGTTTCATGTCATTTCTGGTTAAAATGATATTCCAATAACGAAGTTAATTTTGCAAAAAAATTGAATCACGGAGAACAATAAGTTAATTTAGCTGGTGTCCCTTTTGAATTTGAGAAAAACTTCATCTTTATCATCATTGGAGACAAAGACGTCTAAGAAGTTCATTTAGCAGGGGTTGATTGCAATTCTTTTGGATCTTATGCCTTAGAACCATATTGGGATAGCTATGACTTCCACATAACATATATATACACAAGTTAATAATCAATATTTTGACCATGTCTATACACTTCAAATAAATAATAAATTTTGACAAGAGACTATTTAACCAAACTCTATAATAATTTGAAATCAATAATATTTAAATATTTGGTCTATGGGCATGTGGAGAAAAGAATGGTTTGGTCTTTATATCATGAATACACTCCCTCAAACTCTAGGAATACACTCCCTCAACACTATATAATAACTTGAAATCAATAATATTTAAAAATATATGGTTTAGGGACACATTGTGCATTTAAATATATGGTCTAGGGACATGTGGGGAAAATAATGGTTTGGTGTTTATACTATGAATGCAGAAAAGAATGGTTTGGTCTTTATACCATGAATGCAGTCCCTCAATCTTTAAGAATGGTATGCAATCAAAACTCGGGGCCACACAAATTCGCGTTTAGTGTGGAGAGTTCATAATGCAATTTTAACACAATTGAAAAGTCTAATATTACATAATAATAATCACGTATTTTGATGCCAATACTGCAGATTTTGATCAGAATTTGTGATGGAAACTCTTTCTTCGATTGCAACTTGCAACGTAATGCTTCTTACTCGCAATTTCTTAATCATATTTACCGTCGATATTATTGACTACATCAATCAATTGTATGTGTTGATTATGGAAACTCTGACATACACTTAAGAACAATCACATGGCAATTGCTGAGAAAAATATATTAACTCTAACACAAGGATAAGAAAAATATTTTTTTTCAAACCATTCTATATTAAAAAGTAGGTTACGGTGATTATGATAATAAAAATAATAGTAATAAAATTAACATCGAGGGGTAGTATCTTAAAACAACCATCACCAGTGAAAGGAAAAGAAAAAAGAATAATAATGTTTTTGTCATTTTAAAAAATAAATGACATCAAGAAATTAACAACCACCAGATTTTCCTTTCTAGAGAATACAATAAAGTTCACATGAAGTGGTTTACTCGTACATACTATTGGATGTGATATTTAACTTTCTAGATTTGGAATAATTTAATTTTAATGACACTTTGTAAACGAATTGATTGATAAATAAATCCTTGATTTTAAATTAAAAATAGAAAAAAAAGTTTGTACCTCTTTTTTATTTAATTTTGAAAAATAAGGTATTAAATTGCTTTGGAATCTTCATTATATTCAAGATAATATTTTTATTTTTACATTGAACTATACATTTCAAAGTGACAATGAGCATCTTTATTATAGTAATTATATTCCAAGGAAATTAAGGATGTGTTTGAATGGAGTCTTTCAAGGTGAAGGGCCATGCATGTCATTTCACCTGGAAGGATTTGTATTGCAATCATTTCACCTGCCAAATTTACTTTAGATGATGTGCATAATTTTTTGGTTAAAATAAAAGTTAATTCACATCACTATATAACCCCAGGGATAATAACATATTATTTAAGGAAATGTATGTAGTGAACATCAAAGTTTATTTCCCTATACCTAATACAAATTAACAATGCCTATACAAAGAGTTAGTTGCATGGTGGTTGAATGACAAGTCTATCTAAATTTACTATATTCTATGTTTTAGAGATAAGTTTTCATTAGTTTACTATATTCTAAGTTGGTAAGAGTTTTTTGAGTAAGCTAAGTTGATTTGGTAATTAAAAACCTTATTTTTCAATACTAACCATAAACAAATTTCTCTTAATGAATGTAAAGACCCTCCTAATGTCACCCCTAGACATCACTTCATATATATATATATATATATATATATATATATATAAATAAGTACCCCAATATGATAACCCCCCATTGTTTTAGTTGCATTACATGTCCATTTATTTAGTTGACATTTAGTTTTATATTATGTGACAATCAACAATGCCTTATATGAGTCTAGCAATTGCATGAGTTAACCAGATACATAAAGTTTATTCTTAACCTTGTATATTGAATATATTGCCAATAAAATTACAATACTTATTTCTAACCCATAAACATTAAAGATTTAATACATCTATTCATTTTTAAGTGTATTTCACATTACTTAGTATGCAACACAAGGTATTTAACTTAAACTTTGGAAATTCATAAAATAAACAATCCACATATCATTGCCAAAACTTTACAATTTCTAAAATTAACATATGTTAAAGATTAATGTAATTTGTTTCAAATTTTACATATTCTATTCTTCATAAAAAAAAAAAAATTACCTAATTAATTAATTAAAACATAAATATAAGATAAAACAACTACAAAATAAATAAATATAAATGTCTATAATAATAAACCTAACCCCTATTATATAACTTGCAAAACAATTCTTTATTCAATTCTATAATTGGTTTATTTAGTAGAGAGTGTTTTGTACTCATATATATATATTCTATTTCTATATATAAAAAAGAGTATTTCTATATTCTATTTCTATTTCTAGAGTTCTGTTTTGTACTCTCATATATATATATATATTCTATTTCTATTTCTCGAGTTCTGCCCGATGTATTAGGCGTTGTTGCTTATTTTTGTTCTTTCTTTTAAAAGTATTCTCAAGTTGTAACCTTCCACTGTTGTTTGGGCGGGCGGACAGAGATTATTAGAAAATGAGAAATTGCATTAAACGCTTCTAAGTTCATGAAGAAATTACAATTAAATGCTTTCAAGTTCATGAAGAAATTGCATTAAACGCTTCCTACCGGTCCAGACATGAAGAAATTACAACAGTTAGTGTCACGGACAATAGGCTCTGCAAGTAAAGTGGTGCGTATCAATTCTCATTGAGATTTTATAATATGCACTACCTATAATATTTATGTAAATGTTTGCTCTCTTTTTATGGTGTACTTCAGGAAGATATCAAAATTGAACCTGTTAAGAGAATAACAATCGTGGAGGAATTAGGGGAGGCACACTTTGTTACTGCAGTGCTTCTTGTGATCGCATATAGTGTGGAGAAATACGAATCAGAGGTTTCTCCCAACAAACGAGATTGCTTGCAAGTTTTTCAAGCAATGCATCATGTGGTCAATATCTTTAGAAAGCTGAAAGAAAACCCAGACAGTGTGCCCACGGATGTAATCGAAAGTGCAATAGAGTTGATAATAGACGGCGCCATAACGTGCTGTAATCTTATTACTTCTTCCCCTTTCAAAAAGTGGGTGCTATCGGTATATTTGTTTATATGTATATGACAGACTGCTATTTTCCTGGTCAAATGCACACAAAACCCCTTTTTAATACACAAAGATCCCTGTTTTTCATGGAATTTCATTGTTTGATTGCAGGTTAATGTTAGCGTCGAAAAACAAAAGGAATCTGAGTATCGGACAAATGTGAAGAAAAAAACAACTCAGACAAATGTGAAAGAAAAAAACTAAATACAAACAGAGACTTCAGGAGGAACACGCCATCAAAGGTCTCTTCATACGATGATGCAAGTGGCTAGCTCATTGTGTGAAGCTGAAGAGTATATAGGGGTTGGCACATTGTACATGGTTACTGTATGTTCATGGATGCTATGAGTCAGAAGAGCTGCCAAGTATGAAACTTCCTGAACAAGCGAACTTCCAAAGCTGAAGAGTATACAGGGGTTGGCGCATTGTACATGGTGCTGTATGTTCATGGATGCTCTGAGTCAGAAGAGCTTCCAAGTATGGAACTTCCTGAACAAGCGAACTTCCAGACCACGCAACAGCACAACCGAACACCCATGTGGCACCGTGGCAGAATGTGGTTGGAAAACAATTACACGTGGAGAAATATGATTAGCCCGAGGGACGACCAAGAATGAACCAATTAAACAGGCAATATTATAAGTTTCGTGGTTGGAACAGAATTTACAAAACCTTCTCAATTTCACGTTTTGGCTGAGTAACACCCTCTTTTTATGGATGGGTCCGGGGAATAATTTTGCCCATAAAACTTAATTGGGGACACAAAATTTATCTTATTCTTTATGAACATGGCTATTTCCATACATTTACCTATTTACAGGATGTCGTCCAAGTCAGGTAGTGAAAACATTAAGGGAAGGTCATTTAGTAATAAAAAATAGGACCCCAGAGAAAAATGCATTAAGGCGTAATTAATAATTCCATTATTCCACTTATATATTATTTTAATAATTAATTCTCTATAATAATATATGAGGATGAGTTTAGAATTTTAAAATACGCTGCTCTTTAATAAATAAGAAATATAAAATATTATTGACATAATAACATGAGGTAAAGGTAGATTAACAATCGGGATCGGGAGAATGTTTGCGTTTGCGGCTCCTTGGCGGCTTCCTGCGAGGGCTTCCGCCTGATGCCCTTGGCGGCTTCCTGTCGGGCCGGTCCTGTGGCTCTCCTCTCGACGGGTGCTGGTTACCAGTTGGCTTACACTGTTCTTCCCTCGTCGGAGGCTGCTCCTGGTTTTGCTCCTTGTCAGTGGAGCTCTCGGCTTGTTCTGCACTCGGGCTCTCTGCCTTGCTCGCCCTCCTCCATGGCTCCTGCTGTAGATGCTTATGCTGCTGCTCCTCGAGTGTCTTTCAGCGAGACTGTCAAGCGTAGCCTCGGATCCAGTCCTCCTTTGCTTGTGGTGCATGAGGCTCAGAGGCCCTAGCTCTCACTATTCCAATCATTCAAGATGCTATGGATCATGCTGAGCACTACACCTCTCATGCTTTAATTTGCAGATTTAATGATCTTTGGCCCCGGTTATCAGATCTGCACTCTTGGGTCTCCTCTGAATGGTTCCCTCTCTTAAACGGAGCTGTCATCTGCCCCTGTGCAAAAATGTTTTTTATTGTAATCTTTGTTTCTGTTGATGATAAGGATCAGATCTTTAGATCTGCGCTATGGTTCTGGGGCAGGTCCGGTTTGTCCATGCAGCCCTGGTCCCCTTTTTTTGATGCTTCTAATCTCTTCGGCTCCGGTCTAGGTTAGGCTCCCAAATCTTCTTTTGCACTTTTGGGGTCTCTCCTCTTTGCAATCCATCGGAAATGCCCTCGGAAAGTTTCACAGCAGAAGTCAAGAAACTGAGACTGCCTTCATCACCTATGCCTGGATTTGTGTGGAAATGGATTTCAGTAAAGGGTTTCCAGCAGAAATCGTCCTTGAAGGTAAGGGCTATTCATGGACTTAAAAGTTAGATTACAAGCAAATCCACTTCAGATGTAGAGCATGTTATGAGACTGGGCATTTAGCCCTCAACTGCAAAAAATTCCCGGAGAAAAATAAAGAAAGAAAAAATCACCGGAAACCTACCTAGTGGATCTGGTGCAAATTCTAATCACCAGATAATTTGGAAAGACCCGGATCTCTCAAAAGGAATTCCAGATGATGAGAACAGCAGTACAACCCACCTCACCTTTCGAAGGAAACTCCAACGGATGAAAACAATAGTGAACCAGTTGAGCAATCCACGCAATCCCTCCCTTCCGAGGAAACTGTGGAGCCTCCAAAAATGCCTACCATTACAAGTTGGGCAGATCAAGCAGACAAAGAAGACTTTTTAGACTCATTTCTAGACAACCAAGTAGCAAGTAAAGACCAAGAAAAAACCAAAGAATGGACGAAAGTCTAAAAAAAGAAGAAGCCTCTTCAAGCCAAGCAACCAGTGAAGATGGGAAGCCACTCTGGCACCATGAAAGAGTTTCGGACTTGAATTTTGTATAGATAATGGTAAGATCGGTCTTTTGTGTTTTTTGATAGTTGTCTTTCAATAGCAGCGTGAACTATGTAGGTTTTTTTTTCCAATAATTACACCAGTGATAGTTTAATTCAAAACATAACCGTTTTTGTCAACAAAAAAAAAAAAATATTATTGGAAGTTGACAAGTGGCTTTGTTAACCACTCCATCGATTCATGTCGATTCCTCTTGCCTACCCGATAAGGTTGTAAGAATGGATGTTTCGTCTAGGTCATGCTTTCAAATCTCATGAAATGGTCTGGTCACATAGTTTTGTTTTGTGAGATAGAGTAAAATCGTTTTTTTCAATTTAAATAAAGTGGTAGATGGTTTGGAAGCGGGACGGATCCGTGCATAAAATAAAATCGTTTGAAAACATATAGTTATTATCATCTTTTAATTTTAAGATTAATGCTCCAAACAAGCTTTAATGATTTATTACATTTCTTTAAACTTAATAATAAACAGGTGTGTAGTTTAACACAATTAAATTTGTAATAAATGTATTATTACATTTCTTTAAATTTAATAATAAACAGGTGTGTAGTTTAACACAATTAAATTTGTAATAAATGTACCATCAATAATAGAAAAAAAATGTACCATCTATCTTTAAAAAAATGCATTATATTTTTCAACATATTCTTTATTTTTATTATTCAATTGCTTAAGCACAAACACACAGTTATTTAGAATAATAATAAAAAAATGTATTATATTTTTCAACATATTCTTTATTTTTATTATTCAATTGCTTAGCACAAACACACACAGTTATTTAGAATAATAAATTAAAAGTTATAAAAATATATATTATATATTTCAATACAAAATTTAAATATATATATTTTATGTATATATGATATATAAAAATTAAATATAAATGATAAAAATAAAATAAAATAAAATATTTATATATTTTATGTATAAAAATATATATATTATATTTCAATACAAAATTTAAATATGTATATTCTATGTATATATGATATATAAAAATTAAATATAACTGATATAGTATGTATAAGTATGATAAGTAAATATTATAAAATATTTTTAAGGGATAGTTAATTGGTAAGATATGTATATATTTTTTTAGAGGGAATAAGTCACGAGTTTGAATTTTAAATTTTGAGAAAAAAAAAGGTCATGAGCCTTAAGTTTTTTTGGTGTTAAACATAATGTTTTTATTTTTCAATTAAATTTAAGATAATTTCCAATTTTCATTATCCATTAATACTCTCTCCTTAACTTAATATAAAAATATATAATCCATATAGTATGTTTCTTAATGAATGATCAGTTCTTGTATTCTCTATTTATTCTTGTTTTTAAAACTAATTTTTTAAAGAATATATTCTAATATTGTATAGAAAAGCATTTATTTTAAGTGTGTTTTTTTGTTTATTTAAAATATAAGTATTCTCGTTTTTTAAAACTAATTTTTTAAAGAATATATTCTAATATTGTATAGAAAAGCATTTATTTTAAGTGTGTTTTTTTTGTTTTTTGTTTATTTAAATGTAAGTATTCTTGTTTTTTAAAACTATTTTTTTAAAGAATATATTTTAATATTGTATAGAAAAGCATTTATTTTAAGTGTTTTTTTTGTGTTTTTATTTATTTAAAATATAAGAATTGTATATATTGATATTTATAATTTTTCGAATAGTTTCAAAATACAGAGTTATTATTTTTAATTTTAGGTTTTTAAGTTATTTATTTTAACATTTCAAAATATATTAGCCTATTAGAGAACAATTAGTAATGAAAAATTTAAATAAAATTCAAATTACTGGTATATATATATAACGACCGTTAAAAAAAAACTTTATGATTTCCTTAATAAAGTTCTTCCATTTATTTTTTTAATATTTTATAAATATATAATATATAATATTTAAATTTTGTAAATTTGTATACCATATATTTATATTATTTCAAACCTATAAATAACTGTTACTTTTAAATTGAAAATATTTTAATTTATTTAATATTTTAAAATATATTTAATATATAATTTACTTTAATATTTTAAATTTCAAATATTATTTCAAACCTATAAATAATTATTACTTTTAAATTGAAAATATTCTAATTTATTTATTATTTTAAAATATATTTAATATATAATTTACTTTAATATTTTAAATTTTAAAAATGACAGGTGCTAGTGACAGAAACGGTGGGGCCTGGGCTGGGAAGGAAACCTGCCATAATGAGGAAATGCTACTGAACTGGCCTGTACCAGGTTGGTCTCTGGTGATAGCTTTTCCGTCATGGCTCTCGGGTTGCATGTACCAAATGCTACTTAAATGAATGTACGATTATTATTTTTAATTTATTTTAATATTTAATTATTTACCTTAAAAATTTAAAAATCCATACATTTTATACTAATATTTCATCTAAATTTTTAATATTTTAAATTATATTTATGTTTATATCTCATCTCGGACAAAATCTTAGCCATTCAAACTCAAAACTTAAACTTAGTTCGAAACTAAATCAACCAAAACTCTCTTCAAACAAGTAGATATGAACTAAGAACAAATCCTAAATATTAACTCATGTATGAACAAATCCTAAATATGAATTAGTATGAACAAATCCTAAGAGAAAAATTGGCTCAGTCGAAAGACAGACGATAATAATTAATAATAATAACACATCTCATTTTACTTCAATAATTAATTCTGTAGAATGATGTATAGAGATATGACTCCATGGATTTGATTGGCTGTCTTGTTCGGTCCCACGATCGATTCCTCCAACGGACGCCAGGCACATTCACTGTATGTATAGTCTACTAATTTAAAACTAAAGCATGTATGCTACAGCTACTGCAAGAATAGTTAATTTGAAGCATCACTCCATATCCTTCCTACCTAAGATGCAAGGTTTTTTTAGGGCTTTCTTTCGAGATAGATCAACTACTTCTGGATTTGGAAAACATGTGGGGGTGGAAATAAGTAATTGATTAGTTAGTGTCGAAGCCAAAGCATGATTAGATTGGTGGCTCAGTTCGTTCAATAGCCATGACAGCAACGGGTCAGGCTTTCAAATTCCAGGAAATTGTGGGTGACCTGGGTTTGAAATGATTTAAATCTGGACTCGTATGAACACTTAAAATTGGATCAGATTAAGAAACCTATAATTATAATTTCTGTTAAATATCCATGATCAACTATTTATGTTTATGCTGGAAACCATCTATAATAAATCTGATCAAATGTACTAGGGATCATACTTAATACCATCGATCTAACCCCAAAATTAAAAGAATGTCCTGAAAAATATTCAACACAATAAAAAGAAGCTTCCCAAAACTGAAATAAAGGCTGGCATAAAGCATACAGATTCATTTAAATACAGAAACATCATCAAAACAAACACTGTCACATATCTTTAAAATTTAAATTAACTCCACTGAATTGTGAAAATTAACCATGAAATGTGTTGACATTTCTTAAAAAACATTGCTGCCTGTAAAATTAATATCATAAGAAATAAGACATTTTAACAGAGGTGTCACATTTAAACTAAATTTTCCTTCATTTAACAGAAAAACGAGCAAGAATATTACCTGGGAAAGATTTTGATCTCGTTATGACGGATTGAGCTCCAATTTCCAATGCCTCTTTAGTTTAATGCATTCCAAGCCGCCATAGGTTTCTGGTCTAGCCATGAGATGATTGTGGATATAAAATTACATAAAGATAAGTGTAAAAACGATCTTGGATATGAAATCACAGAAAGATACAAGTGAAAAAACAAAACGCGGTGCACCGAAAAAAACATAGAAATATACAATCTAACCACACTTAAAGAGGTGAAACGGCAAATCAAAACTCAAGAAGGTGAAATGGAAGAAGCATGAAAAGACCAGGATAATATGAAAACAAATAAAATAGAGCAGGTAAAAGCTTTAAAATTAAAAAAAAGGCAATGCATCAATCCAAGATCATGTAACATGGAACGATCTAAGCCTGCAGCGGCTTCCTTAAATAGATGGAGCTGCTTGCTTTCTTGATAAATGACCGTTGGTAGGCATCATGGAAGGAGTGGGTGCTTTTTTTAGAAATTGAAATGCTGTAAGTAGAAGCTTTTTCTAGAGTACTCAAAAGGAGTGGGTTCTTTTTTTAGAAATTGAAATGCTGTAAGTAGAAGCTTTTTCTAGAGTACTTAAAAAGAATTGAAAGTTGCTTCCAGGGTAATGGATAGCCGTTTCCGGATCATCGTATCGAAAGTATCATTATCATGAGAAAGACAAACGTTATCTTCTTGAGATTTATATTTCATCAATCGGCATCGGAGAGTTAGCATCGAGGAAGGGCAAGGAATACTTTGCTAAACGCTTCGTTGTACAATTGTTAAAAATTGTTTAACAAAATTAGTTGGGTTGGTGAAGGAATCACTGCAGCAAATCTTCTCACAAGAGATTCACCTAAGGAAAACCTCGAGGATTGTTCAAAGAGATTAGTTTTCAGATCTCAAAGACTTTGAACTTCAAAAGATTAGTTTGCAGATCTCAAAGACTTTGAACTTCAAAAGAGTCAAACAAAACGAATAGCTTGCGTAACACACTAGTGAATAAATTGCTCAACTTTTGAAAGCTCTAATCTTTGTGAATTATTTAATATTATTATAACAAAAGTTTGTGAATTATTTAATCTAATAAGATGTCTACCGACTTTTAATAATTATCATAAAATAAAATATTTCTTTACCATACAGTAGGGTAATGATAAAAAAAAAGTAAGGATGGAATCGAGAAATGAATAAGTGATATTAGTTCTTTGGTTTGCTAAAAATATTTTTTTCAAAGAATATTAATGTGTATATAAAATATGTTATTTATGGATCTAAAATAATAATAGAGAAATTATATTTATTAGAGAAAGAAATTTTGTATATGACATGTTGTTTCATGGAAATAGAATAATTTAGTCATACCAAATAAAATATGTGAGATGAAATGCATGGTAATCTCATCATCATCATATATTTTTACTAGTGAATGTGTGTAGTGAATGTGTGTAGGGGAGCAAAGAATAGAGATATTTTTAAGCAAAAGAGAGATTTATCTATAAACATAGAGATTTATCCCTTAAAGAAAACCAACAAACCTTGGAGCCACACCTTTTGTTTTCTCATTATCATTATGAATCCCTCACAATACAAAATATAGGTATTTAACAACATCCAATACCCTAATCCGTTAACCTGGATTAGAAAATAGAGTCCAATCCCTTAATCGGGATTAAATTACATCTTTTTAGAAAATTTCCCAAAATAACCAATTTTTTTTGGCTCGCTACACTCTCCTTGGAAATAGCCTACCAGTTGTTTTCATGAAGGTGTCGAGAGGGATCGTCTAGTGCGGTGGTGACAGGCGCACTTGCTCTCCATACACACATGCAAAGAATTTTAAGCATATCTAACATTCTCCCACTTGTTGTTTTCTTTGCATAGCAATGAGTCATGTACTCATAATGTCATAGGTTCTAGGCATCAATTCCCATAGATTCTTTATACCAAGAGAACTTCTTTCCATTGAAAAAATTTGTTAATGAGTCTGCAACAATCTTCAAGGTGTCAACCTTCTCTAGCAGCACCTTCTTGTCTTCAACAATATCTCTCACAAATTGATATTGCACATCAATATGCTTTGTATTAGCATGATACTTAGGGTTCTTTTCTAGGAATATTGCACTTTGGCTATCGCAATTTAAACTTGCAGCTTTTTGTACAAACCCAATACTTGAACACAGTCTCTAGAACCATATTGCTTCTTTGCTGGCATGTGTGGTTTCTATGTATTCAACTTCTATAGTTGAGAGTGCAACTACAACCTGTCTCTTGTTCATCCAACTGATAGCTCCTCCAAATAGGTTAAACACATACCCACTTGTATATCTTCTGCAATCAATATCTCTAGCCTAGTATGCATCAACAAATTTATGTATGTCTATTACTCTGTTTAGTCCAGGTCTTCCTTGGTAGCATATTGCATAATTTGTGGTACCATGGCAAGTATCTGAAGAACCTCTTTACAGTTGTCCAATGTTCTTACCCTGGATTTGACATATATATGCTCAAAACTCCTAGTGCATGACCAATGTCTAGTATAGTACATACCATTGCATTCATTAAACTTTCAACTACACTGGCATATGGAACTCGTGATATGTCTTCTTCCTCTTCTTGTGTCTTGGGACATTGCTCTACAGATAGCTTTACACTTGTAGGAATCATGAACCTTAACTGACTTACTTTTGCGCATGTTAAATCTCTGTAGTATCGTCTCACATATTTTCTTTGATTTAACTAGATCTTCTTGTTTGCATGATCTATTCTTATCTCCATTCCCAGAATGAAGTTTGCAGCACCAAGATCCTTCATGTCAAATTTGGAGGAAAACTGAGAATTCACCTCCTTTATAACATCTAAAGTTGTTGTTTCCAATCAACAACATGTCATCAACATACAATACTATGTTAATGGCGTGATCACCGATCTATTTGGAGTATACATAGTGATCAAACTTGCTTCTCACAAACCCCAATCCAAGTACATTTGTGTCAAAATTTTGGTACCAAATCCTTAGAGATTGCTTTAGAATGTAAAGGGACTTCTTTAGTTTACATACTGTTACCACCTAAGTTGTACTTAGTGGTTTTTATCAAGTGAGCCTGGTGAACCGGACAAGGATAACTTGTTCAAACTTCAGAGAACCTTCTATCTTGCTTCTCGGGAGCTTTATTGTACTATATAACATGTTCATACCCCATGGGGGAATTGTAATAAATGTTCTATCATGATAGTGTCTGTAAAAGACTCGGTCTCTTAGACTTTATTTGTCAAACCAATCAGCCCATGGTGTTTTTTCACTTGGTTGTTATTGGTTGTTGAATAAACGACTAATAATTTCTGAGTTTTTCACTCCATACCTCCAAAGTTGGGGTGGTCGGCTTGGCATTTAGGCCTATTGAGGTTATTAGAGTCTATGTGTCAATGTATAAACATGCTAGGCATCATGGTCGAGTCATATGAACATGTCTAAGACCCCCTAGGTTTTTTCATTTTTTTATTTTTTAAAATTTTTTCAGTGTTTTTTATTAAAATTTAATTTTTCCAAAACTTAGGCTATTTTTTAATAGTTTAATTGGAAAAATTGATTTTGTAATAAAAGTGGGCCAAATAATCAGTTTTAGTCATGTAGGTGCTCATTTTCAAGCTAAGAGCACCATGTAAACCCATGGACCCACTATTTCCTAGTTTTGAGTGATTTTCCATCACTCAGGTCAGAAAGCCCCAAAAAATCAATTATTGATTATTTTAATTAATAAATTGATGAATAATGGAGGAAATCCAGAATCCTAGATCGGGGGGTTCTTAGCTGATTTGATTGAAATCAGTCAGATCTGAACCAGATTGACTAGATCTGAAAAATCCTTGACTAAAGGAGGTGATCAAATTAGATCCAGAGTTGATCTTCAACAACCTTTATGGGGAATTGTGCCCTCTTTCTCTCCTCCACACGTGTGGGCTCTCCTGGAAGCTCTATGGACTAATGTGTCGGTTTATGGGTTGATGTGTCAGCTCAATCAGCCCCCCGGTTGACAAGTGGGCTCAGTTCAGCTTCAGATTAGCATTGATGGACTCTCCCTCAGCTGCAATGATCTATCTCCTTGGGATTTGCACCCCCCCTGGGCTGGATCTCCTTGTTTTTGTATAAATAAAAGCACAAGCTTCCTCTTCCAAGCGAGTTAGAGTTGGATTGAAGGGCCTACTATTGTAATACCGTTGTAATCTTTTGGTTGTTGGAATAAAGAAGCTTTGGAGGCCAAATGGTGTAATGCTCTCATGTGTGTGGATTAAGCATTGTCTTACGGCTATTGATGTTGCCGGCTTTTCTCTCAATTTATGCATCTGAACCCTATCTAGCTTGAACGATTCAGCTGAATCAATAGGAGTATAGTTGGGCAAGTAAGGTTACTTGTTTTTTCTATGTCTCATATCATATATGTTTGAAGATCTAGATTCTACATGTTTAATAAGTTTATTTTCATGTAATTCTTGTCTCTTTTTTATATATATATCCAGATCTCATGAGGTTTCATGTAGGATTGTGTGTTTAGCTTTCAGGTAGCAAGGATTGGACGAGCCGTGGATCTAGTTTGACTCCACTGTACATCCAAAAAAATTGTGAAGGCATTGCCCCTCTGTATTCCACTAACAAGTTTCCATTGTAGATCCATCCAACAGTGAGCCTTTCCCCTTCTCTTTCTCATTTCTATTAAAATCAATCTTCCGGTTACCTGTCTCTTCCTCTTATAATCAGATCTAGTTCTAAGAATTGAATATATATTGTTAGATCTAGTTCATAAGAGTCTTGTTGCTTAGATCTGTAATTTCATAAAGAATATCATTTCATAAAGATAGATCTAGTTGTAGGAATTTCCTTTTTTGCAAGTAGCTAAATCATAGATCTAAAGCTTGCTAATAAGGTAGTTTCTTTTTTCGTTCTTCAAAGATTTAAATTCTGCAAGAAAAGTGCATATCTCATTGGATTCCCAAACAGCAAGCCATTCCTTGGTTCCTTTTTGCAAAACTAGAATAGCCCCTTTTAACAATTTTTTACTTAGTTTTTTTCTTCTTCAGTAACTAGTGTGGTGACCCAAAACACTTTTAAAGTGTGTTTGGGCACATTTGATTTTAATTTCTCGCTGTTTTTTAGCAAGTCTAACAAAAAAGAGAAGGAGACTCTGCCCATTTTCCAACTCTTGGACGAACTAGAGCTTCCTGGAAGCTTCCCCCACCGCTGTGTTTTGATTTTAGCTTGTTACAAGCTTGTTGTAAGCCTTTGGATCCCCGATAACAAGGACCAAAGTGCATTAATTTCAATTTGCTGATCTTGTAAATCGCTGCTAGTAAAAACAAAAGATCTTTTCGAATAGGCTCGAAAGATTTGCGTCCGGGTCTTTTTTTTGCTTTTCATTTATCTTTTTTTTAATCTAGCGTAGTTCTAATATGCAAGGTAGTATACTTTGATCTATAATAATTTCCATATTCCATATCTGAGGTTTCAAAGTAATTTTAATACTTATCCCGTGACTTCCTGATTGACCCAAAAGGGGAAAGAGATGCGTGGTAGGACTAATTAGAAAACCGACATTGTGTATCTTTGTTTTTTTTTCATCAACAGTTTCATCAGCTATAATAAAATTAACCCCTCCTTGATTCCCCGATTAAGATCCACTTGGATCGAAAGAGGTTCCTGGAGGGTTGTCTTTTTAACAAGAACACCTATCTTAAAATTTACTAAAATTGACAAGACTGCAGTGTGTATGCTCTGCACTTGGCTGTGGTTCGTCCGATCAGTCAAGCTGCATCAAAAGCACTGGAGTGACTAGAATAATTAAGATTTGCTCTCCCAAATTGACAAACCATCAAATTGACAAACCATCAGGTGAAAATCCAACACCTCGATCAAACCATTACGGTGGCAAAATACCCAAAGGAAGCGGAAACTCCTGAAAAGTGACCTTAGGGCATCGATCTCTGTTACACCTATGGGTGCATTATGAACAATAGCCTCAAAGACTCCATTCAGCCCACATATTTCTTGCGGATAGCCGTGAAGGTTTAGTTTTGGACATACTTCAAGTACTCTCGGGTATATCTGGAGTCCACCCCTTCGCCTAATTTTAATCAACTCATATTTCACATTAACTTAAAACGTAACAAGAGGCAATCACAAAGCATTCAATCCAAGCACATGCAAGTACATTGATTATATTTTGACTCCATTTTAAGGCACTGACTATTTTCTTTCTTTATATATATATATATATATATATATATTGTGTCTCAGCATTGTGCTTTCATGCGCTCATTTTGTATCTTGTCATCTATGGTTGTTTATGGTTAAATTTCAAACTCCTAAGTAACTCATTCAATTTAACATCACCATACTAAATAATTTTGCCTTAGTAACTTAATAGGGTCTACCCCCCTTGGCTTTGTTAGGAGTTGAGCCTAAACGGAGGAGTCATGAACAAGGTGACAACCTTGACTTGAGACTTGCCCCCAAGGACACACCGAGTGGCTTGAAGATTTCTGCCACATGACCCAGGTGTGTGAAAGGCGGAAACAGTTTTTGGCGCCGTTGCCGGGGATAAATCTTTTTATTCCTAGAGTACAACTTTTGTTTTCTTTCTTTCCGTTTTTTCTTTGTTTAATGAATGCTTAGAGTAGATCTTTAATTTTCATCTGGCGACTCCACTGAATTTTTTCCAGTTTTTATTTTTACAAAGAAAAGCAAAAAATAATTTTCGTGAAAAGATTTATAAATACTTATTTTTCTTTTTCATATGGCGACTCCATTGAAGGGATAAAAATCCTATTATCTCATAAACTTGTGAAGTTTTGTTGTGTAGATGAGCCCACGCGACATGCTAAAACCTTTAAAGCTCATCACTTGACGGCTCCACCTTTTCAGTACAAGGTTTAATGTTTATATCAAATGCATACTATTAATTTTTGATATGGATGAATTAAAGGAGAAATATGGTGCCCAGATAACTGGAATTTTTCAGCCTATCGATTTCTCAAACATCTCTAGTTTTCCTAACTCTTGCAATGGTGTGGGAGATGCATATAAATGGCTTCCAGTTTTTCATGGAAATTATGGTGATTCGGCCATTTGGCATGTCAAATCTTTCCTTCAGTTGATGGCTGACTTCAATATTCTTCATGAAGACAATATGATGGAAATGTTTGCTGGTACTTTTTGGGGTGAGGCCTGTTGTTGGTTCTATCAGGGCCTGCCTAATAAATGCATAACTTCTTTTCCAAGCTTCCTTTGGATGTTTTTAGAGCAGTGGCATGATCGGAGGGGTAGTATGAATGGTTTGAAAAAGTTCATTGAAAAGATCTGTACATTCTACCTATCTGGGATAGAGTATCACATGGAAACATATGATGGACCTTTTGCCATGATACAAAGTATTGAAGACTTGGAATCACTTCTTGAACATTTAAGTGAAGAGGAGATCCATGATACTCCCATCAAAGAGTTTCCTCATAGTAATCAAGAGTAATTAAGCAGCTTATTAAAGAATATGAGGTATCTCCCAATACACAACAAGATTCCGAGGAAGGGAAAATCCAGGATGATCCTATTGAAGAGCTTCAGGAGGAGCCCATAATGAATCACATTGTTTAAGACTCTCCTCATGTCACCATAGCTGAAAACATTGAAGATTTGAGGTATTCTCAAGTGTGTTGCAATGCTGATATCTTTCTAGAAAGCCCTCTAGAAAAATCCACTGAGCAACACATACCAAGTGATCCTACTGAATATGTCCAAAAAGTTTCATTGATTGAAGATAATATTGAAGATCCTCTTCATGATGTCATAATAGAAGCCTATAAAGAAACCTATGATAAGATCAGTATGGTGTGTGGCGACACTAGACCTTGTTCTCCACATGTTGATGAAGGTTTGGAAAGTTTATTGCCTTGTAATTTTTTTTCTGAAGAATATTGTTATGAATACAAGGACATGGATAGGTAGGATCATGAGGCCATGGATGAAGAGACCCCCACATATGACATGGATGGGAGTGATGACTATTGGAATTTCATAGATAATCCAAATTGTGAAAATCTTATGGAGAATCCCATCCATGATATGTCCAACAAGGGGAGTGTCTATTCAAAAATTTGTGGAAGTCCAATCTACGAAACGTCCATAGAGGGGAGCATGGATCTGGATGCCTGGGAAAAATTTAGTATGGAAGAGGAGCATTCATAATTTTCACGTGATCATTCAGATTCATATCATGCAGAGTACCACAAGGGTATCAGTAATGAAGACATTGAGAAACAGTGTTGTGAAAAGTCAGATGTGATGCAGTCAGTGGAATATCAATCTCAACCATCTTTTTCACATATAGAGGTTCCTTATGATTTTGAGCTACTTGGGGCTTCTACAACGAGTTATCATTTGATAAGCCCTGGTGATCAGTATGATGATATAGTCAGTTTGCCTCATCGTTCTGATTGGTATATCAGTCCTATCCAGTCATGGATAGAAGCAGCCTGCATGAGCACATACAAGTTGGAGAATAATTTTTATGACATTATTCATGCCTATGATATCCCATCCATCCCGCCCATTCTAAATCATCATGCAGGTTTGCATTTTCTGAATAAGGTATCCTTACTTTGGCTGGTAACCAAAGACAAGGAATTTTTTTTTTTATTTTAATAAAATGCTTAGGTGGTTACATTGGATTTTTGATTACACCTAACCTTTTTATATCATGCTTAGAGTAGGAAAATAAGCTCCTAAAAGAGAGCATTTACTTTCCGCATTTATGTTTTGATTTTTTTTTTCTCATTAGTTAATTACATTTATTTTGTTTAAATAATTCAGCTTAATGGTTCATTTGGTTTTTATATAAAGCTTGTGCTACTGAGGTTTTCTTGTCAGGTTGAGATGTTTTTATAGGGTATATAAACCAGAGATTCTGGTGTTATCGTATCCTCTCCTTTCCTTAAAGACCAGATTGAGCACACGTCCCACAGTTGGAGCCAGAATGTTACCACCTAAGTTGTACTTAGTGGTTTTTTATCAAGTGAGCCTGGTGAACCGGACAAGAATAACTTGTTCGGACTTCAGAGAACCTTCAGTCTTGCTTTTGGGGAGCTTTATTGTACTATATAACATGTTCATACCACATGGGGGAATTGTAATAAATGTTCTAGCATGATAGTGTCTGTGAAAGACTTGGTCTCTTAGAATTTATTTGTCAAACCGATCAGCCCAGAGTGTTTTTTCCCTTGGTTATTATTGGTTGTTGAATAAACGACTAATAATTTCTGAGTTTTTCACTCCATACCTCCAAAGTTGGGGTGGTTGGCTTGGCATTTAAGCCTATTGAGGTTATTAGAGTCTATGTGTCAATGTATAAACATGCTAGGCATCATGGTCGAGTCATATGAACATGTCTAAGTCCCCCTAGGTTTTTTCATTTTTTGAAATTTTTTCAGTGTTTTTATTAAAATTTAATTTTTCCAAAACTTAGGCTATTTTTTAATAGTTTAATTGGAAAAATTGATTTTGTAATAAAAGTGGGCCAAATAATCAGTTTTAGTCATGTAGGTGCTCATTTTCAAGCTAAGATCACCATGTAAACCCATGGACCCACTATTTCCTAGTTTTGAGTGATTTTCCATCACTTAGGTCAGAAGCCCCAAAAAATCAATTATTGATTATTTTAATTAATAAATTAATGAATAATGGAGTAAATCCAGAATCCTATATCAGGGGATTCTTAGCCGATTTGATTGAAATCAGTCAGATCTGAACCAGATTGACTGGATCTGACAAATCCTTGATTGAAGGAGGTGATCAAATCAGATCCAGAGTTGATCTTCAACAGCCTTTATGGGGAATTGCACCCTCTCTCTCTCTCCTCCACACATGTGGGCTCTCCTGGAAGCTCTATGGAGTGATGTGTCAGTTTATGGGTTGATGTGTCAGCTCAATCAGCCCCCCGGTTGACAAGTAGGCTCAGTTCAACTTCAGATCAGCATTGACGGACTCTCCCTCAGCTGCAGTGATTTGTCTCCTTGGGATTTGTGCCCCCCCTGGGCTGGATCTCCTGGTTTTTGTTTAAATAAAAGCACAAGCTGCCTCTTCCAAGCGAGTTAGAGTTGGATTGAAGGGCTTGCTATTGTAATACTATTGTAATCTTTTGATTGTTGGAATAAAGAAGCTTTGGAGGCCAAATGGTGTAATGCTCTCATGTGTGTGGATTAAGCATTGTCTTACGGCTATTGATGTTGCCGGCTTTTCTCTCAATTTCTGCATCTGAACCCTATCTGGCTTGAACGATTCAGCTGAATCAATAGGAGTATAGTTGGGAAAGTAAGGTTACTTATTTTTTCTATATCTCATAGCATATATGTTTGAAGATCTAGAATATACATTTTTAATAAGTTTATTTGCATGTAATTCTTGTCTCTTTTTCATATATATATCCAAATCTCATGAGGTTTTGTGCAGGGTTGTGTGTTTAGATTTCAGATAGCAAGGATTTCAAAAGTTGTGGACCTAATTTGACTCCACTGTACATCCAAAAACTTTGTGAAGACATTGCCCCTCTATATTCCACTAACAAGTTCCCATTGCAGATCCATACAACAATTGGCCTTTCCCCTTCTCTTCCTCCTTTCTATTAAAATCAATCTTCCGGTTACCTGTCTCTTCCTCTTATGATCAGATCTAGTTCTAAGAATATTGTTAGATCTAGTTCATAAGAGTCTTGTTCCTTAGATCTGTAATTTCATAAAGATAGATCTAGCTGTAGGAATTCCTTTTTTGCAAGTAGTTAAAACATAGATCTAAAGCTTGCTCATAAGGTAGTTTCTTTTTTCGTTCTTCAAAGATTTAAATTCTGCAAGAAAAGTGCATATCTCATTGGCTTCCCAAATAGCAAGCCAAGATCCCAAGGAAATCTTGCTTTCCTTGGTTCCTTTTTGCAAAAATAGATTAGCCCCTTTTAACAATTTTTTACTTAGTTTTTTTCGGTAGCTAGCGTGGTGACCCAAAACACTTTTAAAGTGTGTTTGGGAACATTTGATTTTAATTGATCGTTGTTTTTTAGTAGGTCTAACAAAAAAGAGAAGGAGACTCTGCCCATTTTCCAACTCTTGGACGAACCAGAGCTTCGTGGAAGCTTCTCCCACCGCCGTGTTTTTATTTTAGCTTGCTACAAGCTTGTTGTAAGCCTTTGGATCCCAGATAACAAGGACCAAAGTGCATCAATTTCAATTTTCTGATATTGTAAATCGCTACTAATAAAAAGAAAAGATCTTTTCGAATAGGCTCGAAATATTTGCGTCCGTGTTTTTTTTTTGCTTTTCGTTTATCTTTTTTTTTAATCTAGCGTGGTTCTAATCTACAAGGTAGTATACTTTGATTTATAATCATTTCCATATTCCATATCTGAGGTTTCAAAGTAATTTTAATACTTTTCCCACGACTTCGCGATTGACCCGAAAGGGGAAAGAGATGCATGGTAGGACTAATTAGAAAACCAGCATTGTGTATCTTTGTTTTCTTTTTCATCAACTGTTTCATCAACTATAATAAAATTAACCCCTCCTTGATTCCCTGATTGAGATCCACTTTGATCGAAAGAGGTTCCTAGAGGGTTTTCTTTTTAACAAGCACACCTATCTTAAAATTTACTAAAATTGACAAGACTTCGGTGTGTATGCTCTGCACATGGCTGCGGTTCATCCCATCAGTCAAGTTGCATCAAAAGCACTTGAGTGACTAGAATAATTAGGATTCACTCTCCCAAATTGACAAACCATCAGGTGAAAATCCAACACCTTGATTAAACCATTACTGTGGCAAAATACCCAAAGGAAGCGGGAACTCCTGAAAAGTGACCTCGGGGTATTGATCTCTGTTACACCTGTGGGTGCATTATGAATAATAGCCTCAAAGACTCCATTTAGCCCACATATTCCTTGCATATAGCCATGAAGGTTTAGTTTTGGACATACTCCAAGTACGCTCGGGTATATCTGGAGTCCACCCCTTCGCCTAATTTTAATCAACTCATATTTCACATTAACTTAAAACATACCAAGAGGCAATCGCAAAACATTCACTCCAAGCACATGCAAGTACATTGATTATATTTTGACTCCATTTTAATGCACTTGCTATTTTCTTTCTCTCTCTCTCTATATTGTGTCTCAGCATTGTGCTTTCGTGCGCTCATTTTGTATCTTGTCATCTATGGTTGTTTATGGTTAAATTTCAAACTCCTAAGTAACTCATTCAATTTAACATCACCATACTAAATAATTTTGCCTTTGTAACTTAATAGGGTCTACCCTCCTTGGCTTCGTTAGGAGTTGAGCCTAAACGAAGGAGTCAAGAACAAGGTGATAGCTTTGACTCGAGAATTTCCCCCAAGGACACCCAAAGTGGCTTGAAGATTTCTGCCACGTGACCCAGGTGTGTGAAAGGTGGCAACACATACAAACTCTTTCTTTCCTTGTGATCCCTTATGGTTGCTTCATGTGGATTTCTTCTTCGATATTTCCATGTAAGAATGTTGTCTTCACATCCATCTGCTCTACTTCAAAATCAAAAGCAGTGACAATAGAAAGAAGAAATCTAATGGAAGTTAATTTTGCAACTGGAGAAAATATTTCACCAAAATCAATTCTCTCTATATGAGAATATCCCTTTGCTACCAAGTGGGATTTGCACTTCTCCACTTTACCTTCTGCATTCAACTTCTTTTTAAACAACCATTTTCTCCCAATGACTTTTCTTCCAGTCGGTGACTGGACTAGATCCCAAGATTCATTTTTGTCCATGGAATCCATTTCTTCAACCATGGCCTTCTTCCAAAGATCACTATCCTCTTTAAATAACTTCCTTCACATTTATAGGATTATCATTAGTAACAAACAAAGCAAAATGAGAGTGAAAATAGGGAGGGGAATACTTTTCTAGTTATCTTCTTTCTCAAGATGATCTCGTCAAAAATAGGGTATGAGGTTCTTCTTTTGATTCATCATCTTCTATTGAGTCAGATTCTTCACCTTCTAACTCAAACTCTATCTTCTTTGGTTCCTTTTCCATTGGAGTCGCTTCCTGTCTAGGGACTTATTTTACCTCTCTAAACACAATTTATCGATTGTAAACATTCTTCTTAGTTACAAGATTCCAAATATTATAACATTGTGTGCCGTCTTTATAGCCAATAAAGATACATTTTTTAGCTTTGTTATCCAACCTGCTCCTTTTCTCCTTTGGAACATGTACATATGCATCACAACCAAAATCTTTTAGATGCTTAATAGAGGGTTTCTTACCAGTCCATACCTCTTGTGGAGTTTTGAAAACCAATGTTGATGTGGGTGATCGATTTACCAAGTAACATGTTGTCTCCACCACCTTCGCCTAGAATTCTTGTCCTATCCCAACAATGTGTTATCACATATATAGTAGCCAGGTTACCATATTCTATTTTTCAGACACAGTACATTTTTCAGCCAAATCTCTTACATATGAGATGCTAAGATGAGCATTTCTTATGGATCATGATTATATTAGTGGACTATTGTACTCTCCCATGTCAGGACTGAGTCTCAGGACACTCATATTTGAGGACCGATGTAGCCATTTATGTCATTTTCAGAGCAGTCATTGATGCCTAGTTTTATGTCAGTTCTTTCTCATTGGACAGATGGTGTCTTAAATGGATTATATTGCATGGTTATGACTCGGCATTTTATATTGTGTTATGGTTATTATTGCTTTTATACTGATTCTTGTGACATGTATTAACTTGTGGTATCATGATCTAGCGGTCATATTTATATGGACTTAGTTGTATATTGTACTATGTATTGATGTCTCTACTTAGACTTGGAAGTTCTTAATCTATACTCATTGGTTTTTCCCTCCTTAGGGATAATAGAGGTAGTCTTTCCCACCATTATTTTGGCTTGCTAGTGTTAGCTCCATCATTCATTGTCTTCACCCATCCATTACCTTCCAATTTATTTTTCAACTCAATTGACTTCTTGACTTATGGCATGGAGGATCTTTTCCCCTGCTAGAACTTTTGTTGGACAAGCCTCCCTGTTTATATTGTGTCTCGGCTCTAAGTTGGTGACAAAACTTGCCTTTGGTAAGTTGGAAAGTATGCCTAAATCATTCTAGTCGGTTGTCCCGATGTTTGGCACTGTGCAGAATTCCCCCTAGTCACTTGAGATGTTGTTGGCTAAAAATGAAAGCTCATGTACTACCTGTGTTGAAATTATTGAATATGCGCCCATGAAAAATGAAAATTATAAAACTGTGTTTCTTAACATATGTAAAGAGGGAAAGAGCAATGAAGTGCTAAAATACTCCTTGAAGAGTATAAGAAAAGGTCCAAAAAGCAATGATTAAAAATATGCTGACCTTATAAAATATGTCCCGGATGAAAGCTACGATTAGCTGTGGTTTTAAGCACCGGTGAAGTCCCAAAAGGGTCATATAGGCCAAAAAGGCCATGGAATAAATAATTATCATAATGAACTTGGATCAAGCTTGATGTAGACATGATGCCTAAGTTGAATAAGCACTCTCTAAACAACTCACCAATTTGTGAGGCACTGCCATTCGTTGTGTTGTTGTTTGTTTGCATTGGTTATAGTGAGTATCCCCTTGCCTTGTCCAAAGTGTCATCATGTTGAGTAGGAAGTCATCATTTGCCTTAGCCTTGTCATTTTCACCCTTCACCCTTCACTAGCAAATTGGCTATAGTTATGAGGTGAGTATAGTCTTGAAAGTCTAAGTTTGAGTAATAATGAATAAAGCCTTATATATATATTGACTGATGTACCGCCAGTAAAATGAATGCTACTTGTTGTGATTGTTACTTGAATGAGTTGTAGAGCATGCCTTAACCTTTTTAACACTTGCAGTGGATGGATATAGTCTGAGTTATTATTGGTGTCCGATCATTTACAGAGGGTTATATTGTTTATTGGATATGGTTGATGATCAGATAGAGACCTATGAGGGGTATGAGTATACACCTTGGATGGATTTGGACTCTTCGATTCTAATGAGATAGTTTATTTTCAGTTCCGGGCACTTGCAGATGTCATCAGGCTCATTCTACCTTTTTGATGTAGTTTTTCTTCATAGGTTGATATATCTAAGCAGGGAAATGTTTTAGTTGGATCTACTAGGGATTTGTATGGAACATAGGAGTGTAACCACTTGTTTGTACCATAGTACCCCCATCCTAGAGATCTTAGTGAGCTCATTTTGACAACGCAGGCACCCTAGGAGGCTATTTTGTCAGGTTCATGTTTCTCGAGGTAGATTAAAAAATGATTAAATGGCTATTGAAGAAATCGATTTGGGCTACTGAGGCAAGGAAATGACATGGGATGAGTCATGATGATGAGAGTGATGTCCTCCACACCTTCTCCAATAGTTGCAGCTCCTGATTGGTCCCACACCTATTTTTTTGGGCATTTTTGTATTATTTTCTGGAGCTCTTTTTAGAGGCTCACAATTTCCTCAAGGAGGCACAAAAGTCAAAGAATTAAATTGTTATATTATTTATTGTGCCATGGGGACACCCAAAGGGAGTTAGTCAAACACTCCTTGGACCCACCATGTGCTTTCATTTATTTCTTGCTGAGTGGGTTACCTTTTTTGGATGGTTTAATCCACTTTGGTAAATTATGGTTATATTGATCCATGTGTTGTATGTTGAGCTCATCTCAACCATTGATTAGAACATTTCATCTTTTAATATTAGCCACTCGTTTTGAAAGTGGTTAGGATTTGGTTATGATTGAGGTTCTCTCATTTCTGTTTAAAGGAGAGAGCTTCTCATTTGTAAGGGTCTTTGGCTCTTGGATCTGAATAATAGAAAGACTTTTTTGTGGAAATTTTTCTGGATCTGGTTTGCATCTGATGTGCTCAAATGGTGATTAGCTAGTCTTCAGATTCCTATCATTGTGGAAATTCTCGTGAGATCTATATTTTTGTGGCTGTCATTGTTTTGTCTATAGGAGGGCGTTTTTGCTGGAGCGTTTTTGTAGGGGGACCTCAACTCGCTCGGTTCTCTTCGTCTTGGATCAGGGGGTTTTCATTAGTTTCATTGTGATCTATGATTACTTCATTTTACTATCTTGTAGCATTTAGTTTCTTTATCTTGTATTAGAAAATCTGATATGGTTGACATTTGCTCATGCAGGGTAGGGGGCGCATTGGTGGCTTGGAGCTTGCATATGCCATAGAAATCATGGGGATCTTCCAAAATTGATTGGGATAGCAAAGATTGTCACTGTTACAGACTTCTACAAGCATTTCCAGGTAATATCCAGTAGGTAAGTCTCTTATTTTTTCAGATCTTATTCCATTGTACCTTTCTTTTCTTCAACTTTTTCTGAAAACTCTTAAAGCACTAAAAACCCTAAAAACCCTAAAAAATAATAAACTTGGGAATAATATGATATTTTGCCAAACCATTTATGGGTTTCATAGATCGGGCCTCCCCTTCATCAAATCAATAGAAGCAATGGTCAAATTCCTCACAGTTTGACCTAGATCCGATTTTTAAGCAAAAAACTGCATAACCCCCTCACTGAAAAATTGACCTGCTAGGGTTTTGAGTTTTTCTGAATTCTGACTTCACATATAGATAGATTTGATTCCACATAGCCTAATTCAACCCCAAATCTGTCCAATTGCTTGATAATTTGACCTAGATCTTAAAAATTGACTGAAACTGCCTTAGCGCCCTCACTAAAAATTAGACTTTTTCGGAAGTGAGTTTTTCTGAAATCTGACAAGATAGATAGATAGATCCGGTCCCAAGCATTCCAGAACACCCCCAATGGTGAGCTAGTTCTCTCTAGTTTTCCCTATATATGAAAAATTGGTTTTTAGCCTCCTAGCCCCCCTCATCAGATTCTGACTTTTCCAGATCTGATTTTTCTGCTGATTTTATGATTTGTGCTTGTAGATCAGGTTACCCTGGCCTATTCTCTCCTTGAACGCTAAGCCATTAGCCTCTAGGTAACCCTAGAACTGTATATTTGTCCTTCTAAGCCTTAGCACTAGCCATCCATTGAGCTGGGTTTCTTGTACCTTAGCTTTTTTGGACCAACTACTTTCTGGGTTCGTAGATCAAGGTGTCTCTTAGGTGGGTTCTCTGAAACATTGGTTTACTGCCGAATCAATTGCCCAATGCACACAAGGCATTGATCTCCTAGCTAGCACTAACCCCAACTTGACCTCACTCCTATTCCTTTTGCCAACACCTACTGATAACTCAAGTCACCTATCTTTCACTGAGATTATCCCCTTGGTATTAGGCAGTCCCAACATAGTGATCATCTCCATCAGTTGCTAGTACCTTAACCCTAGAGCTAGGGTTTCCATTTATCTTGCACCTTAGGTACCCTGAAGCCCCATCTGATCTTCTTCTGGTGTCTAGGTTCGATCTCTCCTGTCGGGAGCAGATCTGGGTCTCCCCCCTTGTTTTCTTGTACTAGGATAACATAAAGTGAAGGCTGCCTTGATTGGCGTGACAACCATCCATTTGAGAGTCTAGGCAGTTGTGGTTCCACCCCTTAGTTGCTTGCCCCTCTACCATCCATCCTGGATCCACCTCACATAGGCAACTACAATGCGGGTGATAACACACTGCTTAGCAAGCTTCTTTCCTTTTCCATCAACGTCTTATTCATTCTCTTAGAAACTCCATTATGTTGAGGTGTGTATGGAGTAGTATTCTGCCTTGTTATACCACACTTCTTATAGAAGTTCTCGAATTCATTCCAGTAGAACTCTCCATCATTATCTGTCCTTAACAACTTTATTTTATTTTTTGACTGATTCTCCACAAGAGCCTAAAATTCTTTAAACTTAGAAAATAATTCAAATTATTTTGAAGGAAATAAATCCCTGTGTTCCTTGAGAAATCATCTGTAATGAAACATAATACATATATCTACCTAATGATGGAACATGCACAGGTCCAAATACATCATTGTGTACTAACTTTATAATTCCCTTTACTCTTGTAGCACCAGATGCAAATCTTACTTGATTTTGTTTTCCATATATGCAATGTTCACAAAAATCAAAATCTAGAGTGCAATCAACCATACCTTAAACCATACTATTACCTTGTAATGCTTGAATTCCCTTTTCTCTGATATGCCTGTTATCAACCCAAACGACACTCCTCCGTCCGAGTGCCAACACTTCATATGTTGGTACACAAAAGGACACTTATGGATTGAAGGTTGCCTAAACACTATAGATGGGCATGACATGAGATGCATTCACTATCCAACCAGCTTGCCATTTTACCTTTCTATATGTTGATTGTTGTACGCGACTATCTCTACAGCAACTCGCGTACATATGCGACTATCTCCACAGCATCCCACGTACTGTACGCGAGTATGTTCATTGCAACCCGTGTACAGATCTGTACACTGGTTTCCCTTATAGCAACTCGCGTGTCATACGCGGGTTTCCAGTATCAATAGTCGCATACACATCCATTTGACATTAAAAATAATAAAACACAATTAATGGAGATTTGTTGAGCCTTAATAATTAACCAATCCAACTATCTCAACCTCCTCAACCTTCGAAACTGCTCTATTTCCCAAAGTATAAATAGAGGCCTTGGGGAGGGCATTAATCAATCAATCTTGGAGAGCTAAGTTATGCTGGTGGTATATCTTCAGAAGTCTTTGGAGCAGCAGAACTCAGAATCCTTTCGTTACAGAGGAGTCCTTGTTTCAGGCATTGGGTTGTACACTTATCTCATTCACTATTGTTAATAAAGAGAATTCTTCTTCCAACTTTGTGTTGAGTCTCTTTCATGTATCATGGTTTGATGAATATTTTTGATTAGGCACTTTATATATTGTTTATATAACCTGTCATATATACATGTATAAGATTGTACTTGGAGATTTTTCTCTTTATAGGTGAAGGAGGTGCATCCCTGAAAGCTTTTGGAGAGGAGTAGAGTGGGAGAAGACAAAGCTTGGATCAACCGTCGTTAATCGAGTGAGTTCAAAATTTCTTCCTATTCCTTTTCTGTAATTTAAAGCTGATTGTCTGGAAGTTTTAGAAGCAAGTTGGTAACCCTAGACCCTAGGTTACAAGGGTGTTTATTCATGTACAATAGAACTGGCGACTCCTCTGGGGAGCCTAGATTGCTGTGGGTTATTTCTGTTGACCGTTGCCCAGTCTTTGGCTTGATTCTATGTGTGGTGTCCTGTCTTGGTTCATGCTTCAATGGTGTTTGAAGACCTAGAAATTTTTTCTTTTTATTAGAAAATTTTATACCTGTACACGGGTTGCTCTTGCACACAGTCGCGTACAGAGTCCTACGTACGTGGGTTGCTCTATAGGGCAATCGTGTATAGTACGCGGGTTGCCCTTGTACACAGTTGCATACAAGCCTGAGCATTGAAATTTTTGGGCTAGGGTTTACTTGTCCCTATCCCTCTTTAAATTTTGTTTGCTGTTTGGTCTTCCTTATAAGCATTGCACTGTGAGTTTGATGACTTTGTTGGCCACACCTTGTGCTTTCTTGTAAATCCTCTGAGTTCTTATTGTTTGGATTGTCTTTCTGTTAGCAACTTGAAGTGGATTTTCCTATTTGGGTTATAGGTTCAAGTGATTGGTTGTTTGAATCAATGATCAGGGTTCTAGACACTGTATATCCCATTCTATTTTCGGATAGTGATTGGTTTGCCACTTGCCTTTGTTTGATCTCAGTGATTTTCTTTCATTGTGTTCGCCCAAGCTAGGGTTCCAAGTCTTCCTTAGGTGGTTGATCTTTGGTCTTATTAATCTGTTTACTTCACTTTGCTTACTTTATACAGTTAGTTTAATTCAAGCATACTCAAGTTTTTTGTGCATTTAGGTGCATAGTAGTCTTTGAGCATTTTAAAAAGTGAAAATAAAACATTTAGAAGATTTTGCATTTGATTTTGCACAGAGTAGTTTTATTTTCAGTTTTTAAAATATAATATAAAAAAACTACAAGAAATATAGTCTTAGTGTTCTCTTTATCGTCACATTTTCATCAATTTATATTTACAAAAAAAAAGCTTGTTTTTAGTAGTGATAGTTTTTCTTTGGAAACATACACCATTGTTTTTACATTTCTTATCGAGTCAAAAACATCATAGTCTTTCACTCCACTTGCCTTCTAAGTAAAAAATAGCCCTTAAAATAAACGCAATAATTAAAATCTATTAGTAATTTTTATTTTTTAGGGCCATACACCTACTAGCTTAGGCTAGACTTGTGGGATAGGAAGTGTAAACTTCCCATAAGTTTTAAAATTCAGACATAGTGGGCCAATCGATAGGTAAATCCTTCTCTTTATCGATAGTATCTGGGAAGCTCCTCTCAAACGGGAGTCAAGCACGAGGCCACGTGGAGGCATTGGATTGAGGAGATAACCCTCCGATTCCTTGTCAAAACGTAAATCAGGACTTTTACGCATCTGGGGATTCTGTCCTAGGCAGAGTTTCAAGCTCAACTACCTTGCCCATGCGTACGAGTCAGGCCTGCGACTGTCCCCCCAGACTGTTGGTATAGTTAAGGTAACCTCTAGTCTCTTGACATCTAGGGTTCATACCTAGGTAAACCGAAAGGCTATTTCTGGTTCACCTTGGACAGGCTTGGAAGGTAACCCTTGTTGAAAGTGTAGGAGGGCGGTGGGTGATTCCTCCGCTTATGCCTAAGAACATCTTCAAGGATGCCAAGTAACCGTTCTTCAACTTTCTTTGGGAAAACATATCTTTTACCCTTACTGACTATTGAGACTTTAGGAATTTTCGTAGTGATTTCTCTGTGGTTTGTCTCTGTTTAAACAACCTTAGGGTTTGAATTGTTAAATTTACAATCGTGGAGGACCAAACTATTAGAAGGTCACAAAGGTTGCAAAACCTTCCTCCTCTCATCACATTGGAACCTTCACCTCCACCTCAAAGGAGAAGATTGGACACCGACGGTTCATTTGAACCGATAGGAGTAAGTGAAATTCCAGGTGAACCAGAACTTAGGGCTGATCGTTTTGATTTTAATACAGTTGAGATAGAAGGCTTGTAGGCTGACGAGTTTGCAAGGAATTTTAATACACCCTTGACTGACTTAAATGATCATGTGATCGTCCAGGTTTGTCTTTTTGATCTACCCATGTTTGGTGACCTTATGGGCGGGATAATGTCTACTGCAAGAGAAAGTTATTTTGTTTTCACCTCAACCATCCGACTGAAGGGGTACTACCTCCCCCGGTAAGTGCCCCTAGATCTAGCATACCTACTACACCCTTAACTCTAGCGAGACGGGTGGTTCAACCTCCGGTTCCCACAAGCCTAGTAGGTGCTTCTGGTGGCATGGTTACTGGGATTCCTAGTATACCTACTGTTCCTTCCTCCTCCACACACACTTCCCAGAGCGGTTAGGTAGTATCCTCAGCTTTCGTCCAAGGATTTTTTTGGAATGGGGGGCATATTCCCCCATCCACTCCATACGTAGGCCCATCACCCTCTTATGTAGGAGTGTAGTTTGGAAACACTAACCCTTACGGGAAAGGTTTTCAAATTCTGATCTCGGCCCCATTCACGAGCTCTCCCTTTTCATTGTTTAGCGGAGGGATACCTGCTCCTATTTTTCAAACCCTAGTTTAAACTGGGATGTCCAGAAACTCTTATACTGCACCTCCCACCCATAATCCTATGGTTTACGGATGGAATCCATTCCAAAGTAACCCATCCACTTCGCAACCGGCAGTAGGGGGAAACCCCACCTTTACTTATGGGAATTCGGGGGCAAGTCCCTCTAATCCCCATTCTGGCACTTTTAGTGCTTCGGTTTGACCCAAGCTTCCATTCTTGGCAACGTTAAACTTTCCATATTTGTCTAAATTGATGAATGACCCAGTGAGGCATGACCCCTCGTGGCCACCTATCTCCACCAAATTGCCATTAGACATCCCAAAATTCGAGGGAAAAGTTGGTGAAGATCCTGGGGCTCATGCCACCACTTTTCATTTATGTTGTTCTTCTAATTCGCTGAATGAAGATTCAATTAGGTTGAGGCTATTCTAAAGAACCTTAACGAGTACTACAACAAAATGGTACATTGAGTTTCCTTCTGCTGCATTCATTAGTTTTTGGGACTTGGCTAATGCCTTCCTTAGCCACTTTTAGCTTCTGGTCCGATATGAATTTGGAACGGACTTGTTATCTACCTTCAGGAATAATAAGGCTACCCACATCTCGGATCACATCCAAGAGTGGAGGAGGCAAAAGAGCCTTATTAAAGCCACTATTCCTCCTGATTTTTTATTAGAGTGGTTCCTTAAATCCATGTTGCCTTATATATCTAAGGACGTATCTACTTCAGGAGTGACAAATGAGGAAGAAGCTATCCTCAGGTTCTAGAAATTGGATTTGATTTATTTGCAATCTGGGATCTTGTATGAGATTATCCCTGAGGCATCAAGGCCTACCCATGATGTAGAGAAACCTAAGCCTAGACCCCATGCCGATGGTGTGGTTGGGTTCATAAACTCTCCCACTGTAGAATCTTTGGCCAAACAACTCCATCAACTGTTCATCAAACATTCTACGGCGGAGGCAACAAAAGTTGCCCCCTCACCCCGAAATGCAAATGTTTTTGCACAAACCTCTCAAAAGATCAATCAACAGCCTGATGGGAAAAAGAAGAGAGGAAATAAAGGGGAGGGAAATCAAAACAAGCAGAAACCCGCAAATAGTGCTGATGGGGGCAAGAAAGAAAAGAAAAAGGTGAAATTCCCATGTAAGTTGTGCCATGAGGATCACCTCACTCACCTTTGTCCCCTTATGGAACAATACCAAAAGGTAAAGGTAAAGGTGATTGATGCACCCTTAGAGTATAACCTGCTTTTGGGAAGAAGTTGGACTTATGCCATGTCTGCTATTGCATCGACCATCTTTCGAGTGGTAGTGTTTCCACATGAAGGGAAGTTGGTTACCGTTGAACAACTCAATTTTACTCGGAAAGGCCGCATGGAGTCTAATGAGTGCACTGTGCCATTGGTTGATCAGGTGAAACCTGCTACTGAGAGCTTGGGGGTTGAAATGTACGCATCGTTGATGGGTACATTTGATCTTCCAGCCTCGATTAACTATATAGGTTCTACTAGTGTGGGGAAGTCCATAGCCACGGTTGTTGATAGGACTGATCCTTGGGTTCTCCCTTCCCCCCATGAACTGGAAGTGCCCTTATCGTCAGTGGAAGTGGCTTACCAAGATATCACTCAAAACACTATTGATCCCATTCCAGACCCTCTCAGTCTCATAGGATCTGGAAGAAGTTTATTTGCCTTCTTGGGCAGAAAACTCTTTGCATTCTACGGATTGTTTAGATATGGTTTTATCTTCTGATGAAGCCATTCTGGAAGCCATGTGCAGACGTGATAACATCTACGAAGATATTCATCATCTATCCTATTATCTTCCAGAGCTAAGCAGGATAGAGAATCAAGAGTTTCATATGAGACTGACAGACGATGTTGAAACACCCATCAATCCCTTACCAAGGGAAGGAATGTTTGCTAAGGGGAATATGAAAAATATTTTTGCTACTATCCCTATCAACATCTCTGTAAATTTTACATTGTGGAAAATATACATATCGGTGCAAACTGCTCTCTTGAGGAGATTGCAATCTATATGTCCTTGTTTAAGGAATTTCAAGACATTTTTGCCTGGTCATATGACGAGATGCCACGCATTGATCCATCAATAGTTGAGCATGAGATCCGAACATACCCTGACGCTAAACCTATTTGGCAAAAGTTAAGACCTGTTAACTCGCGTAAAGCGGTGGCTGTGAAGGCTGAAGTTGAAAAAATATTGAAAGCTGGTTTTATTTGTCCCATAGCTCTGACGGAATGGGTATCCAACCCAGTTCCTGTTGATAAGAAGCAAGGGACCATACACGTCTGTACTAACTTTCGAGATTTGAATAAAACCTGTCCTAAGGAAAACTATCCCACACCATTTATAGATCAAATTATAGATGGTTGCGCAGGAAGTGAAGTTTTCTCGTTTATGGATGGTTTCTCTAGATATAATCAAATTCAAATAAAACCAGAAGACCAACAAAAAACTGCTTTCATTTGTCCTTGGGGTACCTTCGCATACAAAAAAATGCCCTTCGGATTGAAAAATTCCGGGGAAACCTTTCAATGGGCAATGAACTTTTCCTTCCATGATATCAAAGCCATTGTCGAACCTTACCTTGATGATCTACCTGTGTGTTCTCGTAAAAGAATCGATCATCCAGATCACTTTCGTCTAATATTTGAACGATGCAGATACTATAATATCCGCTTGAATCCCCACAAGTGTGTGTTCTGTGGCAAGACAGGGAGATTGCTCGGATTCATTGTCTCTAACAAAGGCATTCAGGTGGATCCATTAAAAGCAGAGGCCATTGTAAATCTGCCTCCTCCTCATTCTATCAGGCAACTTCAGAGCCTACAGGGAAAGTCCAATTTTCTTCAATGTTTCATTGTAAACTATGCCAAGATTACCAAGGGTTTCATGCACCTGCTAAAATAGGACACCCCATTTTTATGGGATGAAAATGCACAACTCGCTTCGAGGCATTGAAAAAATATTTGTTGCCGGCACCTTTACTGCGTCCGCCAGATTACTCTAGGGATTTTATATTGTATGTGGCTGCATCCGAGTCGACCATTGGGGTAGTATTAGTACAGGAGGACGATAAGCTCTAGGAGCATGTCATTTACTATATTAGCCGTGCTTTAGTCGGACCTGAACTCAGGTACTCCCACGTCGAGAAATTGGCCTTAGCAGCTGTCTATGCTGTTTAGAGGTTACGTCACTACATCTTACTGAGGACTACAACAGTAGTGGCAGATGTTAATCCTTTTCAATATGTTTTGTCCCAACGGATTGTTGGAGGCAAATTCAACAAATGGATAGTCATTCTCCAAGAGTTTGACTTGGATTTTCAGTCTGCTAAGTCTAAAAAATCCTTAGTTTTTGCTGAGCTTATAACAGAGTTTCCAACAAAAGAAGATGTAGTCAATGAAGATGACTCATTCCCAGATGAGCATATCTTCTTGATATCCACCTCTGACCCTTGGTATGGAGATATGCTTATCTATCTCTAGAATTTGAAGTATCCTACAGCTTTCTCACGAGAGAAATGGTGTAAACTACGCCTTCATGCCAAGAACTACCTCATCATAGGAGATACTTTATATCGAAGAGGGGTAGATTCCGTTTTGCGTCGATTTCTTACCCATGAGGAAGCAGAGTTTGTCTTGAGTGATTCCCATAGTGGAGCATGTGGGGTTCATTTATCTGGGTTAGAAACGACCCAGAAAATACTACGTGCCAATTATTTCTGGCCCACGATCTTTAAGGATTGTGTGGAAGCCGTGAAGCGCTGTCATCCTTATCAGCTTTACACCAGAAAAATGCGGTCACATCCTGCTCCGTTATTTCCTGTTGTCTCGGTGGGCCCCTTCATGAAGTGGGGGATTGATTAAGTGACATGTAACCTAGCCTCGGCTGGGGGGCACAAATATATCATTGTCGCTGTGTACTATTTTATGAAATGGGCAGAGGCAATGCCCACCTTTAAAGCTGACAGGGAAACCACAACTTTTTTCATGTTCAATCAAATTATAGCATGGTTTGGTATACCCAAGGTGATTGTCACTGACCATGGCAGTCATTTTCAAAATAGCATGACGACGGAGTTGACCACGATGCTTGGATTCAGACAAGAACATTCATCTTCATACTATCCTCAAGCAAATGGTCAGGTAGAGGCTATTAATAAAACTTTGAAGACTATCCTCAAACGTACTATTGATGCAGCCCATTCTAACTGGAATATCATGCTATACCCCACACTTTGGGTGTATCGAACTAATGTAAAAACTTCTATGGGTTTCTCCCCCTCCCAACTTGTTCATGGAGTGGAAGCCGTTACCCTGGTTGAATGTGAAATCTCGTCTTTGAAAATAGCTATTCATGTGTTACCCGATACGACAGAGCTTGAAGAACGTCTAATACACTTAGAACATCTTGATGAGCAGCATAGAGATGCACTGACAGCAAATCAAGCTCACAAAAATAGGGTCAAAAGCCAATATGATAAGTCGGTCAAGCCTCATATTTTCTCTGAGGGGGAACTTGTTTTGCTCTGGGACCAAGACAAAGATACCCTGGGGGTAGGAAAATTCAAGTCCATGTGGTTGGGGCCTTATGTTGTGTCCCTTGTGTTGAAGGTCTTAAAGAAGGGTGCATATGAGTTAATTGATTTTGATGGGAATAAGCTGCCTGAGCCTAGAAATGGGCTCTACCTGAAAAAGTACTATGCTTAGGCTTAGCACCTTTTCTTGTATTTTATTGTATGTATTTTTATGTACACTAGTTCGTTGGTTTGTGTTTTTTATACCATCTTCTGGTTGTTTCAGATGTCTCCCGAGAGGTTTGTAGGTTTCATTGATGGCGCTAGTCGCCACACTTGTAATCTAGCTTCAGCGGCATGGGCCATTTATTCTCCCTCAGGACAGTTAGTTTCCTTAGGAGGCGCTTGCTCAGGTCCTGCTTCTAATAATGTCACTGAGTATAGGGCTCTAATTGAGCTTCTATGGGATGCTTTGTCACGTGGTATCACTTAGCTAGAAGTCCGACTGGACTATCGACTGGTGGTTTCCCAGCTCAATCGAGCTTATTAGGCGTGGAACCCTATTCTATTACGTCAATTTATGCAAGTTAGGTTATTGGAAAGAAATTTCAAATTCATTACATTCAATCATATTCCAAAAAATCAGAATTCATTAACTGATGCATACGCTAATTACATCTTGGATTGGCATTTAACACATTTTTTATAAAAATATACAACATACACATAAAAAACATTTGTAAATAAACTGACAATATATATATATATATATNAACAGCATCTATGTATACCAAAACTGCTCTGGCTACCCGCCTCAAAAGGCGTATCCAGATAGGTGGTACACCAACCACAAAGTCCTGCATGATGGATGGGATGTGCTCAATCCATAAGGTGGCTACTGTCTGGGTAAGCCTGGCCAGCTTCCCCTCAAGAACCCTAATTATCTCCTGGTCTTCTCCTAAGACAGGACGCACATACATGCGTGGATTCCCTTTAGGGCGGACTGGTCCAATATCTGGTTTTTGACATGTTTATAGGATTAGAACTCTTATACATATGTATATATCCCTATATTTAAAATTCATAAAAATTTTAAAACTTGAAAATAAAAAAATTACCTAACTCTCCCCATGCTCCTCCTAGAGGGAGAACGAGGTCTGGATCACCACGAAAATCCTTCCCAGCATATGGAAACTGCTCCAGTGCCGACAACTGCCGCTCCCACCAAAAGTAGAAGTCATTATCATATACACTCTGCACTAAACCACCTCCTCCCTAGCGGAGGAAGATATCTCCCCATCTACTCAGCCTAGGCTGACAAGGAGAATGAACTGGTAGGGGTACTACAGGGCTCAATCTCGACACTCTCTCTCGAAGAAGGATACTAGTATGCTAGAATATCCAAAGTTCTTCCTCCTTCCTCTCTTGCAGTTAGAGAGCTGTTTTATCAAAATCGGGATAACTCCCGAGCACTAATCATATAAGACCCCCTGCATGCAATCCACTACTAACCTCATCTGGTTCCGTGTAGCAAGATGAAGAGAATATGATCCCGCAACCCTCACTATGGTACTTGTCAATACCTGTAGAGGAAGATCATGTATGTGTACAATAGGGATGCAACTCCTTCTCTTTTGGGTACCTAGTGCGCAATATATGTCAATGTAGTTTTGGACACTCAGAGGGTCACCGCCTCTGCCGGTGCCCTCCAAGTTGACTGGAGCTCCCCGTCATGACAGACCAACAATGAAATAGATATCCTCTGAAGTAATCTCCAAGGATTCACCTTGAAGGTCAAACATGCCCAAATCATGATCCCAGTAATTTATCATTAGAGGAAATTTCAACTCAAAATGGGCCTTTTAACTTTTATTCAAATTCCATGTCATCATGTGTTAGCCAATGAAATTGATTTAAATTTGAAA